>JADNYI010000549.1:0-21635 GCA_015501065.1 Infundibulicybe gibba | reverse complement strand
GTAGGCTGGGACGTACAGGTGTGTTTCATGTTTTTGGTTTCTTTGTTGAAACTGACCGTCTCCAGAAAGCGGCAGATCTTATATTTGACTCAAGCTCTGGTTCAGCCCCCACGCCTGCACCTCCGCCTCCGCCGGTTGCATCTACCTCTGCACAGGCTTCAGGAAGTGGAAGAATAGAGCAATTTGATATTGATGATTCTGGTGTCGACATGAATGACCAGGAGGATAGACAACGGGCACTGGTTAGCTCTTGTATTATCTATTTCTACAATAATTCATTAATGCCACCCATCAGCTCCCCCGAGCGATCTTGTCTGCCCTCGCACGGCCCTTCCTGACCCTTGTGGCGATCCCGCTGCACATTTTGGCCAGCGTACTGCGGCTCCTCTGCACCGCCTTGCGTGTGCCCCCTGGACGCCTCCCCTTCCGCTACTTCTTGGCACCCGCTACTGGGTACGGCGTCGGCTATCTCCTTGGGGGCGCGGCATGGCGTGCAGCCTGGGTTGGGCGTGGTGCATACCGGCCCGTTCGGGGACGTGATACAAACGGGGAGGGAGAGGCGGAGCGCTGGGTGCGTGAGCTTGAGGAGGAAACGGGCGCAGTGTGCGTCGCGCTGCGTGAGGCGGGCGGGGGCACAGCTACGGGTGCAGATGTAGCGCGCGGGGACGGAGAGGGGCTGGTAGTACGCTCAACAGCCGCGGAAACAGGAGCACGCGCAAAAGATACGGAGGGGCGTAGGGGTGTGCTGCCTCCCTTTGTAGGTGGCACATACGAGGGGGTGTTGCGGCAGTGCGAGAGCGAGATGAGGGTTGCCTGCATTATTCTTGTGTCGGAGGAGCATGACGATGTGAGGGAATTCAAAAGGTACCGTTGGAGGTTCTTTTAGGTTTTGGCGGTTAATGACCTCTACTAGGTCGACGCTGACGGACCCGGCTTTCGTGAAATTGCTGGTAGACAACGATATGCTTGTGTGGGGTGGGGATGTGCGCGAGCGCGGGGCATGGAGTGGTCTGTACTTGTGCTTTTACCCATAGCTACCCAGCTGACTAGTATCTCGCAGCTGCCGAGAAACTACAGGCAACAACCTTCCCCTTTGTCGCATTTATCGCCCTGCAACCCCGCCGGGCCCCCGTGTCTGCGCGTGATACCAGTACTTCCAGTCCACCCACACTCACCGTCCTCTCGCGGCATCAAGGCCGCTCCGTCCCCGCGAGTGCGCCGACGTCCTCCTCGACGCTCGTGGGGCACTTGGAGACGACGCTCCTGCCGCGTGTAACGCCATTCCTTATGCGTGTACGGACGCAGCGAGAGAAGGAGCGCCGGGAACGCGAGCGGGTGGAAGAGGAACGTGCGCGCGAGCGGGAGTGGCGGCGCGAGCAAGAGCGCGGGTACGAAGAGGCCAAGCGCCGCGATGAAGGACTATGGCGGGCGAAGCGCGAGCGCGAGCGGGTCGAGCAGGATCAGCAGCGGGAGGAGCGTGAGCGCGAGCAGAGGGAGGAGGAAGAAAGGGCCAGGCGTGAGCAGCTGGAAGAGGAAGAAAGAGCCCTACGGGAGCAGTGGCGAAGGTGGATGGCTACCTGGGCGGTTAGGAGAGATATGGTGGCTGGGGGCGTGCGAGTTGCTGTCAGGATGCCTCACGGGGGTCGGGCGCTCAGAGTATTTGGGCCAAGCGAGACGCTCACATCGCTGTACGCTTTTGTGGACGTCCAGCTCTCGGAAGGACCCAAACGCGATGCTCTGGAACGCCCTCCGATTGCGAATGGACTTGAGTACTCGTCGCCGGAGGAGACGTTGGAACATTGGATCGGAGAAAACGGTGGAAATTCATGGTGGGGATTTGAGGTCGTCCTCGCCTACCCACGGAAGAGTTTGCCATGGACGCCGGGCACAAAAATAGCGGACGTGGAAGCACTCAGGGGTGGCGCGCAAGTTGTCGTGGAGATGGCCCAGGAAAGCAAAGGAAAAGCGAGGGCTACTAGGGACGAGGATGAGGATGGTTATTTGACAGAGGAGAGTGAGTGAACATCGGAGATGGTCGTTCATAGTATATTATAGATGTGGACCAACATAGACTCAGGCTTGGTGTCCTCTTGTTAACAGGTGTGTATTATGGGATACAGAATTTATAATCGAATCCAGGGGTTTATAATCATGCGACTACTGGCTGAGGATCGTGCGCACAAAAGACTCGTAGTTTACGTTGCCATCTCTACATCGCGCCAGATTTGCGTACGATTGGACATCGGTGAGGGGCAGGGCAATGCAGGATATCGGGCATCATCACAATCAGCGCAAAACGCAGAGAAGGGAAGGAGTACATACGCGCCAATCTGCACGCCTTTGAGCAGCTCATCGACCTCCTCGTCGGACATCTTCTCCCCAAGCTGCGTGAGCACATAACGCAGCTCGCCCGCGCCGATAAAACCGTTTCCCTCCTTGTCAAAGACCTGGAACCCGCGGATGAACTCCTCTGGTACCCCCGACGATCATGAGTGAGAAAAACGATCAGAACATTCGCACGCACCAGGCGTTCCAGCGGGCTTGAACCCATCCGGGCGGTTGAGTATTGTCAGGAATGTCTTGTAGTCAACTATGGGCTATGATTGGGACGCTGAATTCAGATTAGGGGAGAAACGCATACCTTCGCGCGGTGCCGCAGCGACAATATCGGCTACCTCTGCCTGTGTGGGGTTCTGCCCAAGGGCGCGGAGTAGATCTCCAAGCGTTTCCCGTGGTACGCTACCTGTCCCGCGCTTGTCGAATAGTGCGAATGCCTCTTTGTATTCTAGGGACCGGGGAGTTTGTGGGCCGCCAGGGTGTTGGATTTGGCTCACCTGCGTTGTCGCTCTGTGGAAAGTATCATCAACGAATGAAAATAAGAACAGAGAGAGGAAATTTACCATTTGGTTGATAAAGTCACTTACAAGAGGTCAACCGTCGAAATCCAGATTGGATTATATCACATGACCAAATGCTATGATCTAAAAATATTCTACTGCTATCACAACTTGTATGACGGCCACTGCCTCGAAAGCCGAACTATCTACAGCTCTTAACGTCAACTGAGAACGTTCTCACGAGCTGGAAATATAAGATGCTTAGCGGTTTAGTATACACTCTTCAATTCTTGGTCGACGCACCATCTGATGAACAATAACACCACACCCACACTCCAGAATGGTGGCGTGCAAAGCGAGGGACTTCAACAACCGCCGTTTTACCCTCCAATCGATATGGATTTTGATTATTCCAGAGATGATCGCGTTGCGATTCGAAACAAGCTCTATGGGCCAGATATCCCGGGCAAAAGCCTACTCCAATTGCGCACTTGATGCCCTAGTATTCGTTTCACTCTGCGCCCTCATATCATTGCGCACAATCGGAGATCGTACCTCCATCGTCGTCGTCCTTGATTAACTCTTGGCGCATCTGCAGCATAATACAGAAACGAGGGGATGATCTCACTATTTCGGTACAAGGTGAAAATATCAAGGTCGGCTACTTTTATCTTTTATTCTAACCCACCTGACCCTCCCAACAGCCCACAACGGTCTGGCGCGTCTTGACGAGTTTGATAGGATTGTCCGCAAGCTTGCCTCCGCCAACTGGCGATGTGCGAGCACATGTTCAAGCATTGTTTTCTTGTGATGATGCACATCACGACGAGGAGTCGTTTTCTTTTGGCTTGATGGACTTGGAAACGGCTGGCATTGAAATTGTGCCAACAGCGAATGTCACAGAGCACCTTGCTCTCGACGGAAACACGGTCAAGATCTTGCAAATTGACGGGCAACGCGCTCGTTCATTTCGATCTTGCACGATTCATCGTTTTAGGACTTTTAAACAGATTGGAATTAGTGCCCTTGGCTTATCCCTGCTCGGACATGAATTTTTCGCATCGATCTGGGCGTTGCTCCATAAGGATGTACATATGATTCCAGTAGCTGAAGAACTGGGTTTCATCAAGATCTCGAACGATTTCGAGCGGGAGTTTTTGCGGCTTAGCCTCCAGGATGTACTAACGACGACGAGTGCAAAAGTGAGACAATGCTATATTTTACTTCAGCTCTTACTTACACATTGCAGATTCTAGGTGCTCGCGTAACGGAGTTGAAGAAATTGGTCGTCAGGTGTCAGAAGCAACCCGAGACGCCGACTCCCCCCGAGGGCTTGGGCGACTCTCTTGACAGCCCCCGCCGTCCAGTTCGATCACCATCACCCTCATCCCCTGAGTACAATAAACTCATATCCGATGCTACCGAGCTGATGCTACTGCGCCCTGACGAGATAGATGAGCTTAGTCTTGTCCTATTTGAGGAGTCGATTCCAGATAACTTGAATCGGGCTCACCTTCAAAGTATTGCCATTGAGATCCGAGACATTCAGCGAGGATATTCAGGCCAATTATTGATTTCACGAAATGTTTGCTCAAATTCTTGGAAGATCATCGCGGTGCAACGAAAACGTTGGCCCGCTTAATCAATTATTACAACACAACGGTCACAGATGTTTCCCCTGAGCTACAAAAGGTAGTCTTTATGTTTTTTGCTCGTTTGCTCTCATCCCAACCCCCCCTGCACAGCCGAAGATCGTTTGGAGGCTCATCAACGCCCTTGTGATGTTTTCGCCTATGGAACAGCCATCTGGAACGGCAACCGGCTTAATGCATGCCTTCGCCAGAGATTCCCTCAAGGGAATGAATACTTACCATTCACCGATACATTCAACATCACGGACCTTGTTAAAACCAAATTTGATATTGTTCCGACGACATTCTTGTCCCAGCATCTTGTTGTGGAGGGGAACGTGGTTAAAATATTTGAGTTAAGTACAATATCTGACCTGGCTTTGACCGTATATGATCAGAATAGGGTCGCGCGGTTGGTTATTTAATATTTCCAGCTGAACATTGGTAACGTCGGATGACTGCTATAGCATGCTGCAGTTGTCGTCTCTGGGTAACGAAGTTATAGCCTCGCTTGCTCAACTTGTCGATGGACATGGGTTACAAGAGCAAGGGGAGAAGCTTGGCTTCATTTCCTACGACGCAAAAAATAAAGGGAGAAGGTTGGTCGGCAGCATGCTCCTCACCCATTTTATTCACAATCACAAGACCGTAAAACCAAATGTGAGTTCCTTCGGATAAACGATAAAAGCCACCAAGATATATAACATATACTAGCTTCTTGCTGGCGCGGCTAGTCCATCTCAACAACCTCGTTAAACGGCGCAAGCGATGGTGGGTGTCGCTCGGTTACAATATCGCGCAGCAGAAAAGCGACCAGCCATTCATCTTCGCTGTCACCATCTTGGGAATTTTATTTGGCGTTTCCTCCATCGTCCAAACCGTCTTCTCCGCTTGACCTCTTCGTTTCATTCTGTCCGCGCTCTCAGTTTCGCAAACGTATTGGCCCCATCGTCTTCCTGTTCCGTGTAGGGTTATCTTTGTGGCTGCATAGGTATAAAGCTCGTTTTTGGCGTATATCTCTGTAAATCCATGCCTACACAATATACACACCCGGCTATGTTGTGATAGTTCAGGAACATGTTTTTGTGAATTCTAACCGGGAATGCGGGAACAGATAATGTATTTGGATTCCCTCGAGCTTTGCCTTGACGCAAACCGGCCTCACCCCGCGGCACAGCCGGGGTCGTTTTCATTAGTACGAGTTAAAACGATTTTATGCTATTTAAATTAGCCAGATGAGCAGACTCAACAGACGAGATTACATCACATGATCAAAAATACTTGAATTCCGCAGCGGGCCGCCACCTAACTGGTGACTTGTGACTGCGTCCACGTCGTTTTGCCATTGTCTAGCATGTCGTTCTCCTCGTCGCACTCGCCGCCACCCCTGCGGCACCCGGTACCAACACACCCTGCTTATATACCAGAACCGCCCTCAACGCCCGTCTCCCCCAGGGTTTTCGTCATCCCCGGACCACCCCCGCAACAACCCCAACATCTTCACGCTCAAGCCTACCCAGCTCATGTTCCAGCGTATACGTCCCCTTTCCAGCATCAGGCTCCACCAGCGCAGCAACACCAGCAGCAGCAGATACATCACCCGCAACCACAGGCACAGCAACCCGATTTTGCAGCATGGGGTATGAACGACGCGACTGCTCAATTTGGCATGCAGCTTGGCCATAGTGCTGTCGCCGCTGGGCAGGATTACGTCCAGCGTAATGTACGTTCCTTTGGACTCTCATTCAACCAGCTCCTTATGTGGACAGTTTGGCGGAATATTCCCCGCAACCACAGTAAAACACCACTTCAACGTCTCCAACTCCTACGTGATTAATAAACTTCGCATCGTCCTCTTTCCCTGGACGCATAAGCCTTGGGCGCGCCGCGTCCGCAGGTCAGAACAAGGCCAAAGCGAGTGGCAGCCACCCCGCGAAGATATCAACAGCCCCGACCTCTACATTCCTGGTTAGTTATGCCCCATCTCCTGTGAGCTGACCCGTGCACAGTCATGGCCTTGGTAACCTACATCATCCTTGCCGCACTTCATGCTGGGCTCAAAAAGGATTTCGATCCCAAAGTCCTCGGGGATTCCGCCTCACGGGCGTTTATCGTTGTACTTTCGACTTTGCCTTTGTTCAACTTGGCTGTTATTTCCTCAATGTGCAAGGCTCCAGCCAGGTCGTCGATCTTTTTGCTTACGGCGGCTACAAATTCGTCGGCGTCATACTAGCACTCACTGTGAGCTTGTTTGAGCTCACGCAACCGTTGTGGAAAGTCGTGTTCATATATGCCTTTCTTGCCAATGCCTTTTTCCTTGTATGTGTTATCTTGCCTTTCTTTGTTTTCATTCCGCTCACTGCTATCAGCTTCGCTCCCTCCGGGCGGTGGTACTGCCAGACGCGGCTGCCTCCACAACCCCCACCACAACTGTAAACCCTGCCCAACGACGTCGGAGGATATCTTTCCTCTTCATAGAAGCCGTGGCACAGGCATTCTACATGGGTTTCCTATGTCGTGTATGAGACTTTGCCTTACGAGTAATCCTAATCCTGCGGGTGCCCAACATCCCGGCGTCATACATACGAATGTTTCATTATTGTTAGAGGAAAGATTGCATGTATGCGCATGAAGACATCAGAAACTGTGATTAATATACAGTTTCGCTGCCGCCCCCCACTTACCAGACTCGTGCTTATGAGGGATGCACGAGAACCGGTCTCCCAAGCCCCTGGAGAAATAGCAATTACTTCTTTTTGGGAGTCTTTTTAATTTCGACAACAGTCAAACCTTGGAGCGTGATTAGTATGTGGCGATGATCGAGAATGAGGGATACTTACCAGGGGGCAAGCTCTGCTTCAGCTTTTCGGCTTTTTCGGGATCATCGACAGCAAGCGTATACAGGTATCTTGAGCAGCGAACTTTGAATTAGTTTGCTGTTTTCCGCCAATCACTTTGGGCGCAATCTTCTTTATGCGGGCCTCTGTGAGATCCAGAACGCGACAGGGAGGGCAAGATGATGAGATTAGAAGGTTCAATTAGGTTCAAATTGAGTGTGTGCTAATGGGACATGGGCTATACACGCACGAGATGCATCCTTTCTCCGCGCGATCTCAATGAACTGCTTGATGTCTCGGATCTCCTTCGGCTGAAGATGGCGTGAGTCGTTGGGCAAGGAAATAAAGAGGCGGGATCACCATTGTCGATGGTCTTGGGTGGGTGATGTTCACTATTTACCGGCAGCGGACAAACGTTCCGTTATGCGTTGGTGGCTGGACCTTAATTCCCAGAGCTGTATATGACCCGGGATTAGCCTTGCCGCGGCAAGTATTCGGCCCGCGGGATATATCCATATTACGTGAATATATCACGTGGTCTATTAGGCAAAATCTTTGGGCCGACGTGGTCAGGCTGCTAGTTTCTCCTCATTCCGTCGTCGACAAGGACGTCGGCTACACGCCATAATGTATGTTCCCTCGAATATCGCACTGTGTGATCACTAACATGTCATGGCTAGGACTGCTGTGCACGTAACGTCGCCGGAGATTGCAAGAGCGAGCTTGCATATCTCGCTTCCTTGGTGGAAACGTATATACACCTTGCCATTTCTTTCCTTGTATCCATTGTTGGCATACGCGTATTATGTCAAGTATGATGAATGGCTGGTCAGTGAAGAATGGACATTCTTGGCCTGTGTCTCCCTTGGCGCGGGCATGCGCTCAGCTTCCTGGTCACAAAGTGGAATGCAGGAGCGAGGGCACGGATCACAACCACAGAGGTATCATCGCTGTCTTCGTTTAGTTGATTATAGACTAACGAGCACAAAAGGCACGAACCATCCAGGAGGCTGATTGCATACGTATAGTTCCCCATCCTCACCGTGGCCAGGGCGACATTGTTCCTCTCTCCAAAAAGACGACCCCGCCGATATATCCAGTTATACGTTTAGTTATCAACGGGACACATATACTGTTTCCTCATCCTCTCCCCTCTCGTTCGCACGACTCCCGTACCCATCGTCCGCCCGGCCTCCCCTTTCGACGTTCCTTTCGCCCAAAGCCTTAACATCATCAATGATTCCCGCACTGGAAGGTCTATACGGCAATAACGAATTTGACATTCCAATCCCAACATTCACAGAATTATTTGGTGAACATGCGACTGCGCCCTTCTTTGTGTTCCAGATTTTCTGCGTCACCTTGTGGTGTTTGGATGAATATTGGTATTATAGTTTATTCACACTCTTCATGCTTGTAGTATTTGAGTGCACTGTTGTCTGGCAGGTGCGTTGATTTATGTGTTCCCCTCGTTTGTCCATTCACTATTTATTATAGCGTGTTCGCACCCTTACTGAATTCCGCACCATGTCGGTCGAACCATACCCGATTCAATGTTACCGTGATAGCAAATGGATTACACTCCAAACTGATAAATTACTTCCTGGAGACATCGTCTCAGTTGGTGCGTGCTCATTAAATATCATCTGGCGTTATTCTAATGTACTCTGTAATGCAGCACGCCATCAAGCAGAAACGACAGTGCCTGCCGACCTTCTTCTTTTGCACGGGACTTGTATCGTTAACGAAGCCATGCTTTCTGGTGAATCAACCCCTCTCCTCAAGGAATCCATCCAATTGCTCGAGGGCTCCGAACCTCTTGATGTCGACGGGGCGCACAAGAATGCTGTTTTGTTCAGTGGGACGAAGATCCTCCAGGCAGGTACCGCTGGTGCGTTTTGCGATTCATCCCAGATAGTTGTTTCCCTAATACTCCTACTGCAGGCTCTACACACCCTGCCCCCTCCGTACCCCCGACACTGGCTGTCTCGCTATCGTCCTACGTACCGGGTTTGGAACTGCTCAAGGCCAGCTTGTGCGCACAATGATTTTCTCCACAGAACGAGTAAGCGCGAACAACACCGAGTCGTTTCTGTTCATCGGGTTTCTGTTGGTGTTCGCTATTGCAGCCAGTTGGTATGTTTGGACAAGAGGTGAGTGTTCCTTGGGAGTTGAGTCCTCCGATATTTATGGCGGATGGCGAATGACAGGCATCGAACGGGACCTCAAGAAATCCAAGCTTCTCCTCGACTGTATCCTCATTGTCACAAGCGTGGTGCCGCCTGAGTTACCCATGGAGCTTTCTCTTGCTGTCAACGCCTCTTTGGTTGCCCTCTCCAAGTTTGGTGAGTACTAACCTCGTCCCTTGACCTCAAACCCGACTGACGTGCAACCCAGCCATCTTTTGCACTGAGCCCTTCCGGATTCCCCACGCTGGGCGCGTGGATATATGTTGCTTCGACAAGACTGGTACCATAACTCAAGAGAACCTAGTTCTAGAGGGCGTCGTTGGGGTCGAGTGCGTTGGATTTCACCCCACTGTTAACAAAAACTTACGAGGTGTCCCCACAGTTCCGTTAATCCATTGGCACTCACATCTATCACTGAAACGCCGTTAGCGACGACGTTGTGTCTAGCCTCGGCGCACGCTTTGGTTAAACTTGATGATGGTACTATCGTGGGCGATCCCATGGAGAAGACAACGCTGGAAAAGATGGGCTGGGGCATCGGGGCTGGTACGTTTCTGCAATCTGTTCGTGCTATCCTTGTGTTTATATGCAACAACAGGTGACAGCATCCTCCCGACCCCGGCTGCCCCCCGACGCGCCCATTAATTCTCCCTACCAAAACACGCAAATCAATATTTTACGTCGTTTTCAATTCTCTTCGGCTCTCAAACGGATGTCAACCATCGCTTCGCTCTCAACCCAAAGGACACGCAAAGTCTAGCAAGCTTATTGTTTCAGTGAAAGGCGCACCGGAGACCATCAAAACTATGCTTCGAGTTGTCCCAGAACACTATGATGATACATACAAGTCCTATACGCGGAAGGGAAGTCGTGTGCTGGCTCTAGGCTTTAGGGAGATGGAGAAACTTGGAGCGAATGAGGTGGTGTTTCCGCGTTTGAATTGGATGGCGGCTGGTGCTGACGCGGAATACCGTGTAGATTAACAAACTACCACGGGACATCGTTGAGCGAGACCTCACATTCGCAGGTTTCCTCGTATTCCATTGCCCTTTGAAGCCGGATGCCATCGAGACCCTCAAGATGCTGGCTGATTCTTCCATCGAGTGGGTTCTTTTACACCTAGACCTTGACTCGTGCTCATTTCTTCTAGTGCATTATGATTACTGGAGATAACCCTTACCGCAGTTCATGTTGCGAGGGAGGTTGAAATTGTCGACCGAGAGGCACTAATTCTGGACCTCCAAGAGAATGCAGCCCACCCGGCGGTAACTATTTGCATCTTCCATATGTTTACATATTGACGCCCATTAGATCTCGCCTGGCGCACTGTTGATTGAGCGCAAAATTATTCCCGTCGACCCTACCCAAGCGCTTGATACCTCCCTCTTTGACCAATACGACATCTGTATAACCGGCTCTGCCATGTCTCAGTTCCAATCACAGCCCAGCTGGCCTCTCCTCTCCAACATACTTATGTCTATGCTCGCGTTTCGCCTTCCCAGAAGGAGTACATTCTCACTTCCCTTCGCGAGCTCAATTATACGACTCTCATGGCAGGCGATGGTACCAACGATGTTGGCGCCTGAAACAAGCACATATCGGCGTCGCCTTGTTGGATGGGACACCTGAGGACCTGATAAAAATCGCCGAAAGGCAAAGACTCGAGCGGGTCAAAAAGGTGTATGAGAGCCAGTTAAAGATTTCGGCTCGCTTCGGTCAACCACCTCCCCCATTCCCGAGGCCATTGCTCACCTAATGCCGGAGGCCGTTGAGGCACAGAGACAGGCAAAGGTGGATATGGAGGCGAAACGAAAACAGAATCCAATGGAGAAGGTCAGCGTGTTGCAAATTTTAAGTAGCACTATTGCTTATGCTATGGTTTAGTTTGATTTGGCGGCTATCACAGACAAGATGGCGGACATGGAAGGCGATGATGATGTTCCCAAGATTAAACTAGGCGATGCATCTTGTGCTGCACCCTTCACGTCTAAGCTGTCGCATGTTTCTGCTGGTATGCAGTGCCTATATTTTCTCTGCGATATCTCATATTACCTCCAGTCACTCATATCATCCGTCAAGGGCGATGCACGCTGGTCGCCACCATCCAGATGTACAAAATTCTTGCCCTTAACTGTCTCATCACAGCATACAGCTTGAGCGTTCAATATCTGGATGGTATCAAGTTTGGCGACTACCAAATTACGATTACTGGAATGCTAATGAGCGTTTGCTTCTTGTGTATTTCTCGGGCCAAGGTGAGCCGCATCCATTAAAAGTAAGATTACCCCTAACCCTCTCTTAGCCAGTGGAAAAATTATCTCGCGAACGACCCTGGGCAATATCTTCAACTTATATGTCCTCCTATCAGTTCTTCTTCAGTTTGCGCTGCACATTGCAGCATTGGTTTACATGACCAACCTTTCTCACAGTCTGGAGCCGTGAGTTGTTCTTGTATCCCTAGTCCGGTTTAGCTGACGGTCGATATTCCAGACGGGATATTATTGATCTAGAAGCCAAGTTCGAGCCCAGCCTTCTTAACACGGCTATTTATCTGCTTGGGCTTTCGCAGCAAGTGTCAACTTTCACCATCAATTTCCAGGTTGGTCGTCTCGTTTCTATTCAAACCCTATCTAAGTTTGCCTCAAGGGTCGCCCTTTCCGCGAAGGCATACGGGAAAACCCCGCTCTATGGTGGGGGCTCGTCGGTGCCAGCGCAGTTGCCTTTTCCGGGGCGACTGATTTCATGCCCGAATTGAACAGATGGCTACAGATTGTCGAAATGGAATCATCTGTACGCTCTGCTCCCCTTCCTTTTGATTGATTTCTAACCACCTTTTTAGTTCAAAGTGACTCTTACTATCACGATGATGGTGGACTTTGTCGGATGTTGGATCATTGAGGTTGGGTGTAAGTATCTCTTTGCGGACCTTGAGCCACGAGAAATGGTCACCCGTGGACGGGAGAGACGGGAGAAGAGACGGGTTGATCAGGAGAAGGAACAAGCCAGATTGGCGGAGGTCGCAGCAGTGGCGGCAGCAGAGGACAAGAAAACACAATAGATATTATTTAATTAAATAATATGGGAATACTCAGTAATAAACAATATTCCCACGGTTATACCATTTCGTCATAACAAACCACCCGGTCCCATCACTCCCTGCTGCGTTTAGACCGACATGGGGTCATTCTGGGTGTTTGACCAAAACGACGGAGGGAATCTTCCTCCGGGTGCACCGCCAACCCGTATGTTCTTCGAGTCGTTCTGACCGATCTCTGTTGACCTTTATCAGAAAAGTTTGAAGGACCATGGTTCACAACCCAATTGACCATCTCGGCATCCATTGGCCTCACTTCGTTCTTCCTATTCTCATATTGTCGTACCCGATGGCCGTTATTATTTGCCCACGTACAAAGCTCAAAGCGTTGCGTTTGAGACTGCGAGATGAAACCAATCCAGGACCATAGGATTCTCGCCGCACGAGGCTCATGCCCATAATGCTTTCTTTGGCTGGATAATGCCCACCATTCGGACATCCGAATTTACAGTCTTACAGATAGTGGGGTTAGATGCTGCCGTGGTAAGTACCACATCCGCTGCGATATTGGCGGACCCTCATTCCATTAGCTCCTGAATTTTTTCAAAATGTCGTTTTATCTTTCTCTGTTTGCTCTTTATTCGCCATCGCGATTTTGATGCCTATCAACTGGAAGGTATACCCACCATCTCTGTCCCCGCATCCTCGCCTCATTTCTCGCAGCATAACAAAGATCTGGATGACGACTCGGACTGGCCTGGTAACGACACTGACTGGCCCGCTCTCACACGAATGCCTATCCGACTCTTCGACCTCCCAACAGGAAACCGCACAACCCCGTCTCAGGATTGGCTTGACCTCATCTCCGATGCCAACTCGTACTTATCTGTTCATCTCCTCTTCACCTATCTCTTCACGCTCCTGTCACTCTTTTTCATCCAAAAGACGTACCGCCGCTTCATACGCTCGCGACAACTCTTCTCGCTTGAGCTTGTGCACTCTATTCCTGCGCGCACGGTGCTAGTGACCAATCTGCCCAACAAGTTACAGGGAGAACGGACGCTAGCTGAATACTTTGAGAAATATGGGGTTGAGTGTGGAAAGCGTGACTGTATGTCGCGAGGTCGGGAGCCTCAAAGTGCTACTGGACAGGCGGACAAAGGCCTTGTTAGAGCTTGAGCGTGCTTGGGTAGACTATGTTGGTAACCCTAGCTCATTGGAGGAGTATGATCCCGAGGATAGCGCCCTTCCACTCCTTGTTGACACAATGTCGAAGGCGGGCGACACTCGTCACAGCAAGGCCGCTTGGTGATTCCTCATCGTAAACGGCCAACGATGCGCCCGGGATGGTTTACACCCAAGGTTGACGCGCTTGAGTATCTGGAGGCGCAATTCAAGTCCGCAGACGAGCTGGTCAAGAAACGGCGGCAGACTGGGAAATTCAAAGCCACCCAATCTGCTTTTGTCACATTTGAGAAAATGTCGAGTGCTGTATGTCGAATTTCTTTTCTCCATTCCATTTTCTCATGAATTACAGCAAATTGCGCTGCAGACAGCGCACTCACCTATGCCGCACCATCTTTCTACGTCGTTTGCGCCAGAGCCGCGTGATATTGTATGGTCCAATCTCTCGCCTTCGCCTTTTGCCCTACGTGTGCGCTCCCTGCTTGTGCTCGTCCTCATGGCACTTCTCTTCTTTTTCTGGCTTTTCCCCATCGCTGGTCTCGCATCGCTGCTAAGCTATAAGGAGATCAAGAAAGCTCTTCCGTGGCTCGGGCGGATAATTGACCAGAACGACAAATTACGCGCGATCGTCAGAATTCGTTACCCAGCATGGCTATGATCACCCTGAATGCTCTGCTGCCATTTATACTGGAGGGTAGGTGCTGATGTCGTGTCCAGCCCGCTATATTAATCCATCAATAGCTTTAACCTATGTCCAGGGATACCGTGCTCGCTCCTGGGTCGAATACTCGCTGCTGGAAAAAGCAAGTCTTGCTTCGTGTGGATGAGTGAAGCTGACCATCTGTAGATATTTCCTTTTCCTATTGGTCAATGTTGTATTCATCTTCCTCCTCGCTACGACATATTGGCAGCTTGTGCGGGATCTCGCCAATTCCCCTGCAAAGGTCCCCGAGAAGCTCGCGCAGAGTCTCCAAGCAGGCAGAGCACGGTGGGTTCCAGCTGTCTTTCGTACATCCCAGACTCACGCGGATGTGCGCAGCCACTTTTTCTTGTCCTACGTGATTCTACAAGGTAGCTGCAAACAGCTAGATAGGCAACGCACTATTAGCTAACCTTTGATAGGTCTGGGTATCATGCCGCTCCAACTATTGAATTTAGGAGTCATCCTGCCACGATTCTTCTACCGCGCCTTCCTTACACGCACCCCACGAGGTATGGGCTACTCTTTTCTACCCCATTACTATTTGCTAATGAATGCAACAGACTTTCGGAGCTCAATGCGCCACCAATGATTAACTACGGGGTAGTATATCCCCAAGCGATTCTGATGTTTGTGATCACGATGTTATATAGCGTGGTGCAGCCTTTGATCGTCATTTTTGGGGCGATCTACTTTGGCGTAGGTTATGTCGTATACAAATATAAACTACTCTTCGGTGTGTCCCTTCTCGCCCCGCTCCCGTCATCTGCTTACCCTACTAGTATTCTACAAACCATATGAGTCCCAGGGTCAAGCTTGGCCCATCACATTCATCCGCCTCATCTGGGGCGTGGTGATTTTCCTGTTGTTCATGACAGGAATCTTCACGCTGCGCAAGTCTTATATCCTGTCGTCGCTACTGGTACCACTGTTGTTGGGTACCGTGTTATGGTCGTGGTGGGTGGACCGTAGCTTCCGGCCGCTGAGCAAGTTTGTGAGCCTCAGCTCGGTATTTGAAGTCCAGCGCGGGGAGGAAACCGCTGATGTCTCTCGCTTGCGAGCAGGCCATCCCGTAACGTGGTCGCAGAGGTGGGTTTCTGCTCTACATTTCCACTTGACCATAGGGCTGAGTTTGGAATAGTAACCTGAATCGACGGAGGTATGCGCAAAATGATGACACACTCTACGTTGCGCCTGAGGATGAGCGTACCGACTATGTACATGCCACTCCACCTTCCCTGCATATATGCTGACATCGCCCCAGTCCCAACCCCCCATGGCCAATTGGTACAGTGGGGTGCTCAAGTAGGGTTTTACTGCTCAGATCGTTCGCCATACTCACTCTGTATTAGCACGGGAAAAAAGCGGTATGGACATCCAGCGCTGACGGGTGTGTTGCCTGAGCCGTGGTTGCCGCTGAAAAAGGGGCAGACGTTGGTGAACCATGACCGGGCACGGGCGTCCAAGGACCCAGCGGCGGTGGTTTTGACTCTTCGGAAGCGGTACGCAAGCATTGGGCGGCGTGCAGCGGGTACAGGTGGTAGTCGCGCGCGGTTGTATGAAGAAGGCGACGAGGAGCACGAATTTGACGAGGATAGTCGCGTACGACCGCCGCCAAGCCACCGACTGAGTTTCGACCATGCAAGCGGGGTTATTATGCTGCCTGATGACGGAGGTTGGCTAGCGTCGGACTCGGAGAGCGAAGAGGATGCGGCCGCTGGGCCAATGTCGGCATCTGGAACGTTGTCGCAGCTTGATTTAGATTTGGGGTCGGGGCACATGGAAGGAGGGGAAGAGGTGACGACACCTACGGGAAGGAGCATGCCGCTACCGGAGACACCGACGGGCGCGAGTGGGAGTGCAAGCACAGCGACGACGCGATCACCGTGGGCGTCACGGTATGGAACATACTTTCACCACCCTGAAAGGAGGAGACAACAGAGCCAGCAGATACCGGGTGCATTCCCTGTTGGAGGGGGTGCGCCGGGATCAGCATCTGGGTCTGGGTCTGGGTTCGGGAGATAAGTACATTGTATATTCACATCGTAGACACATAATCATATATACATTCCGGCCTCGACATGCTGAATCCTGCGGCTCCCTTCTTTGTGGTGACTGGGGGGTAGAGACCAGTTTAGTCGACCGAGAAAAGCAGAAATGTGGGAGCGTGCTGGGCTGATATCGAGATCGCGGGGGATCGGGTGGGAGAGAGCTTGAAGGAGGTCACGAGGTGGTTGTGGGGCAACAAGGGGCGAGGGAAGGAGGAAGAGAACGGCGGGAATGGGCGGGGTACGGGCCGAGAGGATACAGAGGATAGCTGCCGAAGTTGAAGAGTGGATGTTTGGGGGGGCGAATGGGAGAGGCGGAGAAGGGATGGGTATGTTTGATAGATAACGGACGGCTGGGCCTGTACCGTCTGCGCCAATGTACGTCTGGTAGGGGTACGAGTCCACCACTGCAACTCTGTAGCAAGTAAGGATAAAAATTTGAATAGAGAGCGAAGCACGAACCGGGAAGGCTGCAATTCTGCAATCAGCGCACGGGCAAAGCTGCTCTGAAGGGAATGTGGTAATGGGCCGCAGACCACCACGCCGTCACTAATGGATGCAATCTGCTGTCCCCGCACCGAGACGGCACCGGCGGCACCAACGCCTCTGGCTTGATCTCCGAATGCGATTAGGAGGGGCTTGCCTCGGGGACCATTGTATACAACCTCAAAGGTGGGCTCTTTGTCATCTACACCATCCTCCTCATCGTCTGACTCAATAACATGGCGAGGAGCGGGTGCATCTGTTCTTAGTGGATCAGTGTCCATGGCAAGCTGATTATTCTGTTGCAAATTTCCGAATCACGTTCCGACCGACCCTGTGTTAGGACCATATTAGGACCTGGTGGCTTAACGTGATTGCGCGGACCCTTTCGGACGAATCTGTAGGCACATCAGATGGCCTATCAACACCATAGTGATGCCGTGGTCCGGTTCAGTCCGGTTCATCACATATTTTCCAGAACCGCAAACTGGACTTTGAGTTCAGTCCGAGGGTTAGCTTGAACTTCGGACTGAACTTCAGGTTCAGGTTCGGGGGGTCCGGTTCAGGTCCAGTGGCCACTCAAACATCGAACCAGACGCGAAAATGCAAGGATTGACAATTCTGGGAAGGGATGGGGGAGAATCTACTGGAAACATGAGTCGACTTATTTGAAGGCTACAGGGGTTCGGATTGGGCAATAATATGCGTGCTTTGGGTGGGTTTTGTACATCTCCCCAACAAGCTAGGTAAGATGGAGCATTCTCCATCAGGAAAAAAGCACTTGTCTACATAGCTCTATGTAGCCCTACATAGATGATATTGTGGCCATATACCCATATACAAGCCCCTAATTATGTAGACCCATATAGTCTACATAACTCATCATTTACCATTATTTACTACATAGACACCTGCCACAACCATATTGTAACAGATCGTGCTGTTACAAAGACTCGGTCTTACGGTGCAGTACTACGTTTGACCAAGTCTATTGGTAACGTGGTACTACAGGTGTAAATTGAGCTTCTTGTTACATGTAACGGGTGACTTCTTATGAAGTCACTCCGGTGAAGGTGTAGGTAAATAAGTACAAACATGTCCGTTACATATCCCCCTTTCAGATTGCTAACGGCGGTCTTTCAAGAGTTGATACATATATATGTCCTGTGCTTCGTGTTGGAGTACCTGGTACTCCATGTTGCATACATAGATGCATCTTGGTTGTCGTGGAGTACTTAGTACTCCGTTTTTTATTTTTATTTTTTATGTAGGGTTCATGACCCTTCACTGCTGGATGTCGCGGCTGGTTCGTCCCCAGTGCTTGAGGACATTGCTTCGGAGCGGTTTAATTCCAATGGTTCGGCGCTAGGAGGATTCTCATCTGTATCCTCTATCATTTTTTCATCCTCAGTTGTACCTGGCACGACATTAGTTGTCCCTGGCGCGACGTTAGTCGCGTCTAGTACTCCTTCTGGATCGTGTGGGTTCTCGCCGACAGCTTGTTCGGCATGTCTTAATGCGTCGATTCGTTGCCGCTCCGTGTCATATAGGTATTCAGCGCTCTTGGCACTGCAGCTTCGGAGGTAGATGGGGTGTACCTCCTCCCCAATGAATAACCATTCATTGCTCTCCAGGCATTTTATGTTTTTGTTTTTCACTTTGTCCCTTATCAGGTAACGAATTTGTATTTTGTCTTCCTCGGTTGGGATATACCATCCATCCCAGGCCCGTATAGGTGGCGGCAGACCATGTTCTGCCAGATGACAAAGCCGTTCGTCGTCTGCTTCGATATACGCTTCCTTGTTCAGCGTGTTCCAGATCTGATGATCTAGATAGTATATGCCAAATGTATAGGCGTGGTCTATCCACGCTGGTGGTATCCGGTTTTCTATGAGTAGACGAATTATGTCATCTTGTGTTATGTTTGTGGAGCATTGCTCCACGGGAATCCGTTTGAGTGTTACGCTGCTCGGTATTGTGTTTATTGGGGAGAACTTGTTCCCCGTCTCTTGTTCCCATTGGGTGATGGCCTCGCGATAGGCCTGTGGTTTTGCCACGAGTATCGCATATTGTCACGTAAAGTGCGACTTCAGTATTGTGCTACTGCCCTTTTCTTGTGTTCGAGGGCCTAAGGCCTTCGCTATGAGGTAGCCGAATATGCTTTGGCGGTTGGCGTGATATGCACGGTTTATCACTGCTCCGTTGAGCGGGTTATTGCCTCCTGGGCGCCAGTGGTGTACGATATATTGCGCCCACGCGTCTATGTTGAGGGTTTGATCCTCTGGAGTTGGCTCACCCCGGCCTTAGTTCGGCCATTGTTGTCTTTTTTATACGTGTCTTCCGAGCTGAATGGCTCAAACTTTTCCGCGTAGTAATCACGGAACCTTTGGTTCGTGATCATTTCTTTTACTTGTTGGTACGGGTAATCTTCAAGCACTTTGTGCATTGCTAGATCCTGCTGACTTGGTAGGAAGGTGTATGCAATTCGCCTGAATTCCCGTATCAGTCGAAACACCTCTACTCTTTCTCTTGGAGACACTTTGGTCTCCCGTATCAATTTGAAATTTGAGGACGTCTATTACTTGTTGAGGGTTCATTGGGAACCCTCTGGGTGCTTTATAGTACACCACCGTTGTTGGTACATGTTGTGAGGGTACTTCGAGTCCCTCGCTTGTGGCCGCTACCTAGGCTTGTGGTCCAACATACACTGTGTTGGACATTCTCGAATAATAGAATTCGGGATCTGATGATCCCTGCAGCCAGTTGTCTCATTCGAACTGTCTGTTGGAGTTGTTTTTGATGATGCCTATGGCATCAGGGATTCGTCCTGGTTGCGATTTTTTGTATTTCTTGCGTCTTTGCTTTCCTTCTCTTACGAGCCTTGCCTTTTTGGCTTCTCGATCCACATTCTTCTGATTTCTCAAACACTTTTCATTTGGCGTTTCGTGTTCTGGAGTGCTTATGCGCTCCAGATTCTCTCCTTCTTCATTGGACGTAGATTTGTCCGATTGTTTTGCTTTCGGAGCGTTTTCCTCCGTGTTTGGATCCTCTTCCGGTGTTGGATCCGGGGTTATTTTCCGCTCCCGGGGGTAATGTTTGGGGATCTTGCAGTATACTTTGATCCTCGGGGTAGGGGCGGATGGTTTCCGGCTGACCCCATTGTTTGGGACCTTAGGTCCCAGTCCTGACTCCTCGTGGGACTGCTACTTCGTTATATGGGAGAGGTGGTTCTCTCCTCGGGGTGTTGTCTGATTGTGACGAGGTGATCCTCGTCATTGATGGTCCAGCAATTGGCTGCTGGTATTGTTGTGGTTAAGGAATAACACGGGTACACCCGCAGGTAAAATTTGAAGAACCGTACCCGTACCTGTTAAACCCATACCTGTTGATAACCTGTACCCTCAGGTACAGGTATTCACCGCAGTGTCAATGCAATACCTGCAGTGTATACACACCGCGGTTTTTATATAAACTGTAAGGCAAAACTGCAGGCTGCGGTTTCAGGGCATACATGTACGAAACTACTCTAAGTCAACTGATAAAATGCTCTCACTCCGCGCATGCTTGTGCTCAGTATCAGGACCTACTCGTGATTTATGGATAGCATCTATAATATCTGGCATATGAATGATATCTTTCCTACCCCAATCACCCAAGCATAAGAGGGCTCGAATTGATGCTGGGGAGAGACAGTTCCGGGTGAAGTTAAGGAGTTGCCGCCCTTGCAAAAAGAGTCGCTCCACGGATGTTGAGGTTGCTATATGATAGTCCAATGGTTAATTAGTATCTAAAAACATTGGACGAAAACAAACCTGGGATGCTGAGATAGTCAAGGGCCATCGCAGAGAGCTTTGGGAATGCGGCGTGATGATCCCACCACCAGGCAATAGGGTCGCGTACTTTCTCAATCGCCTGGGCAAGGTATTCGTTGAGTTTGTCAGGCTCTTCAATGCCTTCCATTGGGATGTCCAGAAAGTCGGTGGAGTCTTCAAAGTCTTCGGAGGTTGAGGACTAGTTATTTCGGAAGTTAATTAGAGGTTGCAGAGTAGGAGGATTAAGGCTCAGCACGAGCACGGGTTACCCACGGGTACCTGCAGGTAGACCCGTGGGAATACTTGCAAGTATTGGCCTAAACAGGTACTTGTACTCATGGATCTATTTACTTGTGGATCCGAGTCAAGCATTTGGACATTGCAGGTACCTGTGACAGGTACTTGTGACTCATACCGGACCCTCAAGGACCCTTAAAGTATAGTTCCCACAGTACATATAGGCTCAAATTCCATTTTAAACCAACAAAATCCTTGTAAATACCCATAAGTACTTGTGAAATACCTGTCCCTGATGACTAATTGCTGACAAATGACCTGTGACCTGTGGGTAATCATGAGTAATCCATGAGTAATCAGGATCTGTGACAAGTACTTACTGAGTTGTAAGTACTTGCCAATAAATACCATGAGTACAAGTACTTGCTGACTAAGCTACCCACAGATCTGGGTAGTGACCTTGTGTGACCAAATACCCATGAGTACGGATCCGGATCACCCACAGATCTACCCATGCTGAGCCTTAAGGAGGATACACTTACTGTGTCAGCCGGTGGATCATTGGATATATTATATCTTGTATTGAATGTGTCCCTCACAATCCCCTCCGCGGTATTGATCCACTCCTTCGACCAGCCGTGT
>JADNYI010000548.1:0-21690 GCA_015501065.1 Infundibulicybe gibba | reverse complement strand
TGCTGTTACGCCGTGTTAGGAGTGCGAAACCCCACCGGCGTCCGCTCTAGCTAGCCTGCAGAACATGTCTGATCCCATTGGAATCGCCATAGTGGCCTGCTGTGATATTATAGCTGGTGTTTGCTTGGACTTCTTATCTCTCCGTGCGCCGTTTTGCCCCTCACTTATTCAACTCTTTATTGACTTGTTACAGGCCATAGGTGCACTGAAATAACATGCGAATGCTGCAACCGATGCTGCTGCCGTTCCGAATCCACTCACGGGTTACCGGGGGAGGAGGAACCATTGTTAACGTCGAGCGGCCCCCAGGCATCAGAGCCCCGGAGACACCCACCCATGGCTGTACAAACGTAACGGTTGTGATACGACTCATCCATATGTCAAACCATTGTTGTGGTTTGACCGGGCATAGGACGTTTGAATATTTGCCCATCAGCCTTCACACGCGTTGTACACTCATCAACCGCCAACGTCTTTCCACTGCCACCTTGACTGCCAACACCTTGGAACCGAGCTTCCTGCCATTGTCAGGCTGGCGGGTTGATTTTGCCGATTATGGTATCCCGTTATAATATTGTATCTGCAAAGACAGCCGAACAGTTTATCAAGCACGTTTGTTGTATTCAAACAAGACGTATGTAACCACCCCATCGCAATATTTATCATGCCTCGTTTTGTTGGGCTTGACCCAGAAGCCAGATCACGCGCCAATGAAATTGTATCCGGGAACACAGAACACAGAAGAACACCCCTCCCACCTGACGGGGCTCCCGTGCGACCCAGTCAAGCCTTAGCCTGTATCTCAAAGGAATTATATTCCGGTACATAACATGTTCCGCTGATTGTGAGAAAACGAGGCACGGTGGAGAGGCACCGACATGTCTTCTTCCATAATTTCCCAGCATTGTGTTCGGGATGGATTTCTGCCCTGACTCGGAGGCCCTGGATCTCATACAGCACCAGGGTGCTGGCATCAACGTCTGCCACGGTTGAACTAAAACAACGGGCCGTTGTTCTTTCCCCTTGAAATTGAAATATCAACATGAAGCTATAGGTAATAAATTACTGATGGATATAAGCCATGCCGGCCAAGGTCGCAAAGTAAAATATGATTGTAAAGAACGGTATCTATAAAGAGTGTGTCCATCGTCAAACCCAATTGATGCACTGAAAAACATTAGCGTTACAACTTGAAGTTTGAGGCCTAGCATCATCATTGATCCTTGATCAACACTGCTGCCACATTTTCACGGAATCACTGTATCAATGCAAACAAGCCAGGTTGAGAAAGCGTGAACCTGAAAGCTATGGTCACTGCTTACACAACCATCGAACGAGCAGCGATGTCGGTCGGCCAGGTAGAATACCACTCAGCCTTGCGTTTCCAAAAGTCGCCCATCGCAGCTGATAAGAGTATAATCGTCAACGCGGTCTTAGGGGGGAACGGGAGGGACACGCACTCAAAGACCCGTCTAGCCACGGCTTCTCGCTTCCATCAGGAAACCATCCATTCGTGCCCCCAACACCCACATCGAGGATCAAGTAGAAGGCTGAAGACGCAAAAGAAAAAGATGAGATCAACTCGATACCAAGTATAACTGCGGCGACCCTGGCTTACATTGGTCGAACGGCGCCGCTTTAGTCCCATTTACCCAGGGATTATTTAGAATGATAGCCTCCGAGCCGTTCTGCACGACGCCCGGGAATTGGCCCCGCTCCCAGAAGGGTACTTTGAACTTGGTTTCGTACATGACATCCAGGCGAGAGTCGACATAAAGGCGGCTGCATTCCATAGCGATAAGAGCCGATGATGTCTGGAAGGAGAGATAACACACATGAATTCCTCATTCCATTCCATAGCGTAGGTGTGGAACCCCTGGTCAAAGCTGCCACGCCGTTGTGTCCACCAGCTGTATGTCTTTGCGACAGCGTTGAGCCAGATAGTCGGGCCCCAGTTCAGAGATCCGCGGACGTAGTTGCTCCCCCTGGGTTTGTGTTCGGTATGTACTCCCGAACCAAAGAGAAGGGAAGACATACTGTTTGGGATAGCGGGGTCCATTGCCCCGTGCCTCCATGATATCAATTTCGCCTGCGGAGGGATCATTAATATCCAAATGAGAAAACTGAGATATCATGAAAAAAAGAAATCATGCTGCGGTGTCGCGGCCGAAAGGAAGCATTGGGAATGACAGCATAAATGGAACAATGGGGTAGATGCGGGAAGAATAACCGACTACCACGGGGAAGCACGAAAGGCAGTAGAAGTAAACTCACCACTCATTGGCCATGACCCGTAGTTATTATCGACGGGAAGCATCCAAATAGCAGGCCACAACTAAATAATTGTCAATAGAATGCGATGCCGAGGGTGCAAAGCGCTTACCCAGTCACTATCGATCACGAATGATCAGCCGCCTTAGTTACAACTGGAAGGGTACATGGACTTACCCCGTAGGGATCTTCGCTCTAACCTCGACCTTCCCATACTTGATACTGGCACTGCGCCTTGTGCTCAGCCTCGCGCTCTGTACCGGGTTGATGATCTGGCCTGAGGTGATATTGCTGACAGCCGAACAGGCAGCGTAATACCCAGCTGCATCAAAATCGGCATCTGAGCCAATGATAGTCGTATTGGTGGATACGGGGGAGGTCGTTGTGTATGTAAGGCCGCGGGTGATGTTGAATGTACATCCCGTGATGTTGAAAACGTGCCCGTCCAGTATGGCACTCTCCCCAATGGCATCCGAAGTGAGGGTAGGTGTGATATACAACTGCCCATTCTGTACAAATGAATTGTTGTCGGAAGCTGTAGTCATTTCAAACTCCCCATTTCTGTAGAATCAATTTCAGAATGCGATATTGCACCCATGCAAATAAATCACTAACCCAAAGCCACTCATGTCAACCTCTCTGAAGAACTTGCCGTTATCCCCAAATATTCCATCTCGCTATCGAAGTTTTCGTTCATGACCAGGCAGAGATTAGAGGTGAGAAGGGGCACCCTTATCCACCCTAGATAGCATCTGATGGCGCCTGCAGCGACGCCAATTAATACAACTCCATATGTCAAGAAATATGCTATTCTCGCAAAAGGATCACGAGACTCGAGCCAGGGTTTGTGTAGCCCCGAGCGAGCTTGAGCATGGTCGACTTGGGCCGGTCGCGTCTTATTTTAGCAACGGAGGTAGGTGCTGTGCTGTACATTGTGAGTGGCCTAGTCGGTGGGGAGGTAAACGTCTCCCGAAGCCGTGCTGAGGAGCGGGTTGATCCTGCGAAATCTGCTGTGCCGGGACGGCTGCCATAATACGAGGACATGCGGGACATGCGAGGCAAGTCGGCCACGCTGGCGGACAGAGAGGTAACGCCACTGCGTGGTGTAGACTCGAAATTATGTTGGCTATTGTGCGCGAGATCATTGCTGCTGAAATTAACGACACTTGCTGGAGGCGAGAAAGGGTTGATGGCAGCTCCGAAAGTCTGGCTGCGAGGCGTTATGGGTGGAGAGTCGAGAAAGGACATTGTACCGGAGGTGGTGCGGGAGTGGTGCGAGGGATAGGGCTCTTGTTCGCCATCGGAACTATTGCCTTCAAGGGCAAATTTAGGCTGGGGAGGCAATAGCGTGCCCTGGTTAGCGGTTGGCTGAGACATCAAACGCACGGGGAAAGGACAGGATATTTGGACAACTAATGCTTGCAGAAAAAGCACAGAACCTAAGAGGCAAATATAAGCGGTGGGAGTAAGACTTTAAGCCAGCGGAGCTGTCAAAGGAGTTGGTCCGCCTGGAAAACTGGCCGGATGGTCTGAACGTCCTGCCTGTCCAACAATCGAAAGTTCCTGGCCTCGATGAATCGGATTAGGTGAGAATGGATCTGCCGTGGTAAAATTGATCTGATGGTACACCTTCTTGCTATAAGGTTTATTGGGGATTCCCAGTCATTGCCAATACATAGCCTCGGGAATTCAGATATGATACGCCTTGTAACAGTCAGACATTGGCGGTCGAGGTAAATGCCTATGTGACGGGCCCCATAGAAAAAAGGTTATCATGGTCAGGGACTATCTCCGCGAATTGGGTGGACATGTCCCGGCTAACGGATGAGATGATCGACATATCCGCTTTCCCATCTGTCATATTCCAACACTAAAAATAACACCCACATCGAAAACCCGTGTACGCAGGTTGGCTTTGCTGACCCGCCCTATAATCCGTGCACATCTAGTTAGGGACTATGGCTTGTAGTTTGCAGCGACGCGATTTGTGCCTTCCTTGACCAACACGCGAAGCCCACGATAGGTCGGAAGCGTAGGTTCACACGTCACTCTGTCATATTGGGGCTTCGAAACCATCCGCGCAGGAGAATATCTCCATTGATGTATGTCTGACTCTTGTGTTCAAAAGAGAAATAAAGGTATTAGATAAGCATGATAAGTGAGGATGGCACACCACATGCGTAGTTTACCCATAATTAATTTGTCGGGGCCTGGATTTTTACCGTGCCGCTTGATGGCGATCGAAGGAGTGAAGACGGGGTGGGAGTGCATCTTTGATAAAATGGGAACTATGCGCTCAGGGTTTGATGGATTCCCATTTGGGTTCCGGATTCACGGGCTTGACCCTCACATGGTAATGGAAGGGATTTGAACATACTATGAGGCACAAGCGGAAGAAAGCAGAGGGATGGCGTGCTATGGGGGAAGATCTCCCTACGTCTAAGTGGAGTATCGAAAAAAAAAATACGAGAGTCACAGCGTTTCTTTGAGGGTCTTTGGAGCTTTCTTTCCTGCTTTCCCCCAGGTCCTGCCATATCTCGGTAGAACACCGCAACGATCATCATTTACAAATTGGAAGAGCAATAATTAGACGAGTAATACCCTTGGGTGCATAGCGACCAAGAACGTTGACTACCAAGGAGTTGCGAGGTTGGAGATATGGCGTTTAGAAGCTTCGACCTGTAGCAACAGCCTCCAGAGCAGTCCAAGCGTCATTAATATCGTGAACCGAACAGGAGTGAACGGTGCTGTATACCGCATATGTCACGTTCGCAAGTTGTGGTATGCCTCTGATCCACCGATACTTCAGGTTTGAGAACAATCTTGCATGTCATGTGTAGGATATAGGAGACCAGCGCCATTGACGTCTGAATCGACATCCGCGCCGATGAGGGGTGAAACGCGTAATGGTAGGCGTCCACGGCATCCCTCGCGGGGTATACCTCCTCCGTTATTTGAGGGTGGCGTAAATGCGGGAAATCAGGCGGGACACCCAGAATTCCGCTTTCCCAAACGCACAAGGGGAGGGGGGATCAATACATTTCTCCGTTGGTGCAGCAGACCCCGAGCCAGGGCTATCAGTTTCATTCGGCCAGCATGATTGGCTTGTGTCTGAGACTAGTGAAGGATCAATCCACAGAAGACTCAGTGCGAAGCTATTCGAGTGACGATGACGATTGCCCTCGTCATAGGCATTGGTTTCACACAGCCACGGGCTAATCCAAGCATGCAGTAGCGCAAGACGAGGAACGAATTCCGTGGCGGATGACGATTGTACATAAAGATAGCATACGGAATGTGCTATATCTCCGGGCAGCAATCAATAATCAGTGAAACCTTGAGCGGCACGTATAGTCTAAACTTACGAGACAAGAGTACTATGTGTCATTTGATCAGCAAAAAAACGATATGTCGGGAACTTCTGTCTTACTGAGACATCCGCGTTAGTGCCACACACTTGTCACCGACCTGTCCCGCGTCATTTGAGAATGTATCCGCGGGAGATAGAATCAGTAGACCGAGGTTCCTAGTGCCCTCATTGGTGGAGAGAAGGAAGCCTTCATGCCAATGCGAATGCTGCAGGATGATACCCATACCCTCACAAAGCGGCGACATCTGGTCCCGAAATCAGAACCTGCCCCGACGTGTTGTACTGTACCCCTGCTAATGGTACCCCAAAATGGGTTACACCGAAATCCCCGAAATGCCATCAAATCATCATTGCTCGAAGCGATTCGCCAGAACGGATGCGAATACTTGTTAGAACCTGTTAGAACCCATGGATTCTCGGATTCCAGAGTGTTAAAGCGGTTCTTGGTCAAAAATTTTACAAGGGTGCCTGCAGTGATGTGTTGGTTCGGAGCTGAAAAGTGGAGTAAGGGCCCGGGGGCCGTTGGAAAATACGCGCAAATTGAGCGTGTGAATCTGTCGGATGTCAGTGAAGGGAGGTCCAAATTTCCCATGTTCCGTCACCGGTTCACCATCCACGTCAATTGAATCCCGACTATTTTCGCGTCAATAAGTACACATGCTTCACAAAGGTACAGAATTTCAAAAACCGACAAAGAATTAATCCTCCTCCGAGGGGAAGCAAGGAGGTGAACCTATGACCAAAAGAATTCCAGTGCTCAATAGCTGCGGTCGTCTGATTTCATCAATAATGGGGGAATTTTATCACATTTGCGGTGAAAATATCTGTTGATGCTGATGGACAGTGGACAGGTATTCCAAGGAGAGATAAGGTTGCTCAAAAGACTAATAAGGTCGTAAGTGTTCCGAAATTGGTTCAAAATCGGGATTATCCCTTTGGGATTCTGAATCCCATGCTTTATGGTTCTTGCCGGCACCAATGCCCGTATGTCTCCCACAGATTCCAGTAGGATTCCAATGTTTCTTCCTCGAACCGCTGTCCTATCAGGGGATCATTTCGTCAATTTTGATGTGTGTGCGGGCAGCATCAAGCATCCTGCTTATCGCGGTCCATTTCATAATCCGATCAAGCCACCGGGAGAAAGGCGGATTCAGACAAATGCATTTATTCGAGGGTATAGTGTGGTGCTGTTCCTATCACTTCTGTCTTTTTTGTTGCCGAGGGAATTCTTGCCCAGAGCTGTCAATCTGTTCTATTTTTCCCTCAGATGTGACTGCAAGTTGCAGGCGTGGACAGCCCCCCCCATCGGATTCAGTTGAAGATCTGCCGAATTCGGGCCTCAGAAGTCTCGATTCTTGACTATTACCTTGGATCTCTCTACCGGAAGGCACAGCTCCTGGTGTCTTGTTTACCCAAGAACGATCACAGGTACCATACAAGGAATCTCTTTTAAACTCGTGCTCCAGAAATATCGCACCCCAGGACTTGCAAGTACTCTTACTCTACGTTACACGCCTCGGCTTCCGGTCTTTTCCTTTCTTTTCTTCCGTTAGCCCCCATAATCAGGGTATGGATTACGACTCCTTTGACGCTGTTCTCCAATGGGTGTTCAGATCGGTGAGTGCCTTGCCTCAAACTCCCTATCGTTGAAAGCCCACCGGCACGCCTCGTTTCTCTTTCTACTTCTCTTCTCTACCTTATTATGTATTGAGTGATTCTCACAAACGGCATCTCCACAGACGCAGGGACATGCCTGGTTCAAGCCCACCCAGGAGAACATCTCTGCAGGTGTTTGCCTGCGGGTAGACCCTGGCGAGTTCCGCACCTTTCCCTATGACAATTCCTACCTGGTGCCTTTTGAAGCGGCTATTCGCGTCCTCAACCCCCTCGTCGCAGTGAAGATCAGAAGCGCAGTTATCCATTCAGCTCTGGCTACAGTGTGAGTTGTGCTCTATTATATAGCCTGACAAGAAATAAACCTAGGCGACTAGCTCTGAGGATGCTACTGCCATCTACATTGATGTCAACACTCGAATCCAAATTCTCGATTCAGTCAACCATCTACCGAAAGCTGAAAAGGAGCAGTGTGGGGCTTTCATTGTACGTCCCTCTCCCATCCCATTTAAGATCGGTGCTCGAACATTGAGTAGCGTGACGAGCGTGTTATGGTTGTGTGGGCCGACGACCTTGACCAAATTGTTCCCTTATGTGCCGAATTCGAAGACAAGATGATGAAGCTTGTCTGGCACACCCGCCCTAATGGTGCCGCCTCCATTGCTACCTCTGCCGTCACGTCGGCCGCCCCGTCAACTGCGGCCTCGAATGTCAATCTGTCCGAGAAGCCGCCATTCGCTTCCACCGCGGTGATCCAAGCTGCCGCGAATGCGGCCCTCATCGCGGAACCACCTAAAAAGAAACGGTTTTGGAATTGGGGATGGAAGGTTTCTCCCAAGAAAACGCCCTCTTCCACGGATCCCGAGAAAGGCACTCCAGAACGGTCCGTGCGTCCGATACGGTTATTTGCGCCCATGTATGGTGGGCTAGGAGCTGGCTTGGCCGTTTGTGCGTACCTCGTCCCCCCTCGAAGCCAATAATCTTACATACGAATCCCTGTAGTTTTCATCGCTAGCGGCCTTGCTGTTCTGCTCGAGCAATGGCGTCTCGACCATGATTACAGGAGATTGGGACTGATCGCAACGATGCCATTTCTCTTGTGCATTTCCTTGGTGAGAGATGGACGCAATCCACCTCGTCGTGCGTAAACTAATTGTGCATAGTTTTTTGCCCTTCAAGTCGTTTCCAGCATTACTTTTGCGTACGTTTGATTTCTAAACTCCTGATCGAAACTAACCCTATATGATATAGCCTGGGCCCCGTTGCGCAATATCATGAAAACTCGCGCTACTATTCAGCTATCCGTCCTGGGCCGAACCCAGATGTAGACACCCACCTTCCCCATGTTACGATCGAGCTCCCTGTCTACAAGGAGAGTTTAGAAGAAACGATGTGAGTATCACCTTCTTCTGTCTTGGTGCTGCTCGCCCTTGGGCTTACTTATCCCCACAGCTCTCCCTCGGTTTTCTCTCTCAAAAAAGCGATGCAAAGTTATGCAAGACAAGGTGGCACATCAGCCATCTTCGTCCACGATGATGGTCTTCAGCTCATCAGCGCAGAGGAACGGGAAAAGCGTATTGCATTCTACGCTGACCACAACATCGGATGGGTAGCGCGCCCTCCCCATTCCGGGGAGCCGGATGGTTACAAGCGTGCTGGCCGATTCAAGAAGGCCTCAAACATGAATTACGGGCTCCAAGTAAGAAGGCCTCAAAACCCCCTGGCGTACATAATTAACAATTTCATCAGCTCTCTCTGAGAATGGAAAAGATCATCCAAGAACTCGAGGTCTCTGGTACAGTTGGTGACGACACCGAAGAATTGGAAGAGAAGGCATTAGAACTGGCTATTGAACAGATCTATGAAGAGAACGGACAAAAATGGAAACCTTGGGCAAGCAACGCTCGGTCAATCCGCGTTGGAGATGTCATCCTCATCGTCGACTCTGATACAATCGTCCCTGAGGTTCGTACCCTGAAATTTTCACTGATTTTTAGGATCTCATCCTTGGCGCCATACAGGATTGTTTCAGAGACGCTGCCCGTGAGCTGTCAGAGTGTCCCGAGGTCGGCATCATTCAGCACGAATCTGGTAAATATCCATACTTCAAAGATGGACGTTTCCTAACATGTCGCATCACAGATGTTATGCAGGTTGCCCATCATTTCTTTGAAAACGGAATTGCCCATTTCACGCGCCGTATCAATAAATGTATATCGATGGGTTGTGCGAATGGCGAAATCGCGCCCTTTGTTGGCCACAATGCCTTCCTTCGGTGGTCTGCGCTCCAAGATGCTGCATTCGTCGACCCTGACGATGGCGTCGAGAAAATCTGGTCCGAATCAAATGTCTCTGAAGATTTCGACATGGCTCTTCGACTTCAAGTTTGTGTGTCATCCAAGTCTGCCAACCTTAATCTAACTCTGTCCCTAGCTGAAAGGATACATTATCCGATGGGCCACCTACTCAGAAGGGGGTTTCAAAGAAGGTGTTTCACTGACAGTTGATGATGAACTGAACAGATGGCAAAAGTATTCATATGGTATATATTTACTTATATTCGACGGTCTTCTCTGACCCCTTTGACAGGCTGCAACGAGCTGATTTTCAATCCGCTTGTCGATTGGTGGCGTATGGGCCCTATCACCAAACAACTTCGCACTTTCCTATGGTCCGACGCCCCAGTGCATTACAAGATTAGCATGATGTCCTACATGTTCTCCTACTATGGAATCGCTGCTTCCGCCATGCTCTCTGTCATCAATTACCTCCTCCTTGGGTTTGGTTACAATGTAGATGGATATTATATGCACAGCTTTGAAATCTGGTTGGCATGCACTGTTGTCTTCCCTGGTGCAGGGAATATTGGCTTTACACTCCTAGAGTATCGCCTGGGCCAGCGTGACATATTCTCCTCTTTCATCGAAAACATGACTTGGGTTCCATTCTTGTGCGTTTAGCAATTTCACTATGCGGTACTGTACTGATGCTGGTCGACAGCTTCTTTTTCTTTGGAGGTCTTAGCATTCATCTGTCCACAGCACTACTGGCACATTTGTTCTCATACAACATCACTTGGGGGGCTACCAAAAAGGTCAGTTGTTAGAACTGATACCACCATAATTTATATTAACCTCTATACAGGAGGTAGAACGGTCCAACTTTTGGATTGAAGTCCCGAGGATCTTCAAGCGTTTCTGGCTTGCATTCCTCCTTTGCTTCCTCGCGATCCTAACGATTATCCTTCTCTCTCTACCACTTACCCCACCTGAATGGCGAATCCCTGGGACATCTTGGGCCGTTATTCTACCTCTTGCGTAAGTCTAAACGAACGTCACGAGACAAACGCGTTCTAATTGCGGCGGCACTGCACAGAATTGTTGCCACAGGCCACATCCTCTTCCCAGTGAGTCGCTCACCAAGCCCCATATCCACCATTCCTAATACATGTTTAGATTGTCCTGAATCCGTGGCTCATGATATTCTCATACTAAGCACCGATCTCCCCTCCTCTATTTGCTGTTCGCAGCATTACATTCCTTACCTACGCTACACTCTCTGCGAAACACTGTCATTATTGGACTTACTCTCATCTAATTTTGGGCTTCAGTCATTGTGGATATTTTGGACGTTCTTCGAATAATCAATTGGGCACAAGGCATTTCGGACGATGCGTTACCGTTTGTGTATATTCTTATAGACCCCGTAGGCTCGTACCATATTTATACTAATCCCGCACACTGTACACCTCCGAAACTTGCCATGAAAGCAGTTTAACGGAACACTCGCGATGTCAATGAAGTATTCCCCTGAATCTATCTCATAGGTGGGGTTGGTGGGACAGCAAGCCCTGGCTGAAAAGGATATGCATGCACCTACACATGTATGGCAACTACAACACCGAGATATCGAGAGATAAAAGTCCGAAACAAAACTAAGAGGTCGTAAAGAAGTCTGTGTCCATATGGCACCCACAATACCTCACTCAAAGACAACAGTGCTCAACTGCTTGTCCGACAACGCCTGGATGAAACCAAACTGCTGTGCCAACGACCCGTCACACGGCTGCATCCCCAACCTCTCGCCCCCGTCAGCAGACGAGCCCGTCACACACAACTTCGTGTTGGGATCCGAGATCGTGCACGTGTTGGCATGGATGAAGTCGCTGCCGTCATCCTGACAGACCTCACAATCAATATTGAATTGTTGAGTCCTGTGAGAGGTCAGTGAGCTGAGATGGAGTCTGATGCAGGAGAGGGGCGTACCCAACATTGGTCCTGGTGAACACGAAATGCCCGTCCGACGCCACCGATGCCTTGAGATCGCGCTGGGTGTTCGCAACCTGCCTGTGGAACATGTGGGTCAGAAACATCACACTAGGGACTGATGATATGGGCATACTTGATCACATAGGTATTCGTGGGCTGGCCGCTGAACTCGAGAATGAACTCGCCGACACGGAATGCCTCTTTCGAGGCCGTCTTGAGGACGACGTGACTCCCCTCCTCGGGGGTCGCCGACCACTCCTTGACGCGCTCAGAGCCGTCATTGAAGTATCCGAATGCTGTCACAGCCATGGACTGCAGATTGGGCTTGCACATCTTGGAGGTGCGGGGCATGACGGGACCGGCAGACGCGAGTCCCAGGAAGGTCGTGAGGGCAATGATGCTGAATATCTTGGAGAACATGATGAGAAGGTTAAGAATAAGAACGAGAACAGAACGTAAATGTGCTCGAGGCAAGAGAATCGAATCGAAGTGAAGTGAAGTGAAGGAAGACAGAATTTGAGGTCATTTTTATATTGGGAGCGGGTGTCGATGAAACACGGATCTAATCCTCAGGATTGAGTGCAGGGGAGTGGGCGGTGGGCGCCCAGAGTCAGCACTAGCGTTGGCGATCCAGGTCCGTTTTCCTCGTTTCTCTCTATGTTGTAATCAGGATCTGGGGGCGGCTCCCGCACTGCCCCATGGCTGTCTCAAAATATGTAACCGCCATTCAGGGATCCAGGAAACTCAGCAAAAATGAAAAATAATGGAAATAAGACATACATCCTCATACTATTCATGTTTATGAGGTAGGCCGAATGCTGACTCGTTTTGAGGTTTGTTGAAATCATGCAATATACCGCTTCGCGAATCGCGGCCAACCGTTCCAATTCTCCACAGCCTTAATCATTCCCAGCATTAGGATATTTAGGCTGAATGAGATGGATATACAGCATCTAAAATCCCCACCTAAAGTTGGTTCGACTCGCGGTGGTGGTAGGCAATCATGAGAGACGTTGAACATCCGAGAGGCTAGGCTCACCTTGCGGCGAGGAATTTCTCTTAGGTATAGCAAACTAGGGTTTATCTTTCCTATTTTTGTGTTGACCGGGGGCGGCGAGGTTGTGCTGTAACACCAGTGGCACACGCTAGATGTTATAATTAATAGTTGCAATATTAAGCAGTGGTTGCGGCTGCTCAGCGGGCCGAAGAGAAAGGTTTGAAAAATGTAATACTATTTGTCTACCGCGTGCGTAGCAAACATTGAAAACTTGGGTCGTGCTTAGATATTTGCGTAAGTTCGATTGATCCACAAAAAAATATGATTCCGATACCACTGAGTTCCATGCTCAGACTACCTAGTGATAAAATACTAAGTCTGGGAACCGTTGGAAGTTGGTGGGAGATATTTCAAAATTATTTTGGACCCAACAAGGGGGAGCGGCGACCACCGCGAGGCCTGGTATTTGAAGGATCGTTTCTCGGACTGTGCTGCACCCAACCTCAACCTGTACACACATAGGCCAAACCTGGTCCCCTACACACCTTGAGGGAACCTAGACTGTACGTTATATTGAACACGAATTTCTCTTGGGACCGACACTTACCACGAGATCAAGGACTCCTGCTGACGGACGGAATCAGATGGATGTGGCCAGCACTCAATGACTTATTAAGTTATCATGGCTTCCTTGTAATCTGGAAGTGAACGTCGTAGACCCATAGTCAGGTTATTGTGATCCAAAGGTGAGATATGATGATTGCCACCACTGACTCAGTGGTATGCAACGTTGTAACATTAAATTGATAACGCTCTTCATCCAATTCCTCCAAGATGGGCTTGGCGATGTAGGCTCGTCCTCAGGTATCATGTCACCTTCTCGCTGATATTTTCAGGGTTCACAAGCGCCCGATAGCTTCGGGTCGCAAAACAGCCATGGGGCAGTGCGGGAGCCGCCCCCAGATCCTGATTACAACATAGAGAGAAACGAGGAAAACGGACCTGGATCGCCAACGCTAGTGCTGACTCTGGGCGCCCACCGCCCACTCCCCTGCACTCAATCCTGAGGATTAGATCCGTGTTTCATCGACACCCGCTCCCAATATAAAAATGACCTCAAATTCTGTCTTCCTTCACTTCACTTCACTTCGATTCGATTCTCTTGCCTCGAGCACATTTACGTTCTGTTCTCGTTCTTATTCTTAACCTTCTCATCATGTTCTCCAAGATATTCAGCATCATTGCCCTCACGACCTTCCTGGGACTCGCGTCTGCCGGTCCCGTCATGCCCCGCACCTCCAAGATGTGCAAGCCCAATCTGCAGTCCATGGCTGTGACAGCATTCGGATACTTCAATGACGGCTCTGAGCGCGTCAAGGAGTGGTCGGCGACCCCCGAGGAGGGGAGTCACGTCGTCCTCAAGACGGCCTCGAAAGAGGCATTCCGTGTCGGCGAGTTCATTCTCGAGTTCAGCGGCCAGCCCACGAATACCTATGTGATCAAGTATGCCCATATCATCAGTCCCTAGTGTGATGTTTCTGACCCACATGTTCCACAGGCAGGTTGCGAACACCCAGCGCGATCTCAAGGCATCGGTGGCGTCGGACGGGCATTTCGTGTTCACCAGGACCAATGTTGGGTACGCCCCTCTCCTGCATCAGACTCCATCTCAGCTCACTGACCTCTCACAGGACTCAACAATTCAATATTGATTGTGAGGTCTGTCAGGATGACGGCAGCGACTTCATCCATGCCAACACGTGCACGATCTCGGATCCCAACACGAAGTTGTGTGTGACGGGCTCGTCTGCTGACGGGGGCGAGAGGCTGGGGATGCAGCCGTGTGACGGGTCGTTGGCGCAGCAGTTTGGTTTCATCCAGGCGTTGTCGGACAAGCAGTTGAGCACTGTTGTCTTTGAGTGAGGTGTTGTGGGTGCCATATGGACACGGGCTTCTTTACGACTTCTTAGTTTTATTTCGGACGTTTGAATATTCCCACAATTTTATCCTCTACTCCCTAGAACATTCACGCAATATCAGCGCATCGCACCCCACAAGTGGTAGAGGCCAGGGGCGTAGCCGCATTTGTTTTAGCGGACCGATTTCGACTACTGTCAGGCTCGAGTGGGGATTAATTTCGTATGTTCATAGTCGGAAACACACGTGCACGGCTGCGTCAGTGAGGTTGTGCGGTTTGTCTCCAGCTCTGAACTCGAAATTTTGGATGAGGGGATTCGGGGTTCAGGAGGTATAGCCTTAGAGTTTCTGGTTACCCACGAGAATAGCGTGGAAGAATCTGGATTGGTTGGTGGCACAGTTGGTAAAGCTGGCAAAGTAGAGTTAGTAGTGTCATATTCGGTCACTTGGTAGCTTGACATCTGACTATAGCTTCACTCAAGATACGCAAATTACCGTAATAGGAAGTTGTAAATATATAATTGTCCTTTGTTTACAAATGTTACGCCGAGAGCTTCATCTTCCCCTGTGCAAATACGTCCGAGCCCGACTTCTCTCTGGGACGCGATGGACACTGCTCTACAAGTTCGACCAGGTCGTATACGCGGCATAGGAAGTCGAGATACAAGCCCAGGAAGGCGACCAATGTCACGCAATAAACAATGGACAGCGGATGGTGGCGGAAAAGGTGGCAATATTACGCCGACGCCTCACGGTGCTGACGGTGAAAGATGGGAACGTGGAGGTCATCGAGGAGGCCGTGGTATCAGAGGTGCACCTCGAGGGCGGGGTCGTACGTTTTCGAATGCGACTCAACACTTTGGATCCGCAAAGCAGGCTGTGGCACAAGTCCCGGTAGTTGTTGCCCAAGACAGCGAGTGGGCTGGAGGAGGAGAGCCGGAAGATTCTGTAAAGGAGGAACCAGAGCTGGAAACCCAGGAGGAGAGGGAGAAGTACTACCAAGAGGTGCGTGTCTAACCTTGTGTCCAAGCAGGAACATCTGAGTCGCGGAACAAGCTGGTGAAAGAGCGAGAAGTCGAGAGGAAAAGAGCAATTGCTGAAGGGAAAATGGATGACCCTTTGATTCCGAAACGACTCGAGGATGCTATATCTATGGTAGGAACGTGTCAGGACATGTGTCCTCGCTTCGAGCGCTACCGACGAGAGAGAGAGAATAACCTTTTGAGTGGGAGACCGTATGATTATACCTGATACATTTCTTCTACTGAATTGCTTTTTCTTTTTAAGATACCGGGGACGAAACGCATTGATCACAAGCGCGCTGTTAAGATGTACGAACGCGCGGCGGGCGATAAAACTCTCCCCTCGGATTTACGACCACCAACCGTTTTAAAGGTTTTATCTATTCCTCTTCATTTACTTATGTTGATAATCCCTGCTTAGAGAACGCTTGACTACCTATTCCATGACCTCCTTCCTCGCGGTGGCTTCTCACAGACCTTCAGTTTCATTCGAGACCGCTCCCGAGCCGTTAGGAACGATTTTACAATGCAACATAACACAGGTGCATTGGCTATTGAATGTCACGATCGATGTGCCCGATTTCATATACTTGCATTACATTTTGAACGCGACCGAAAGATTTCTCAGTTGCTTTGGAAGAACAACAACTCATGAATAGTGTGTCACATTCTCTGGTGAAAATTCCACCACTAAAGGTGCTGTCCAGCCCTGCAGAGTCTCAAGGAGTTTATGAGGATCAGCGAGGCCGTTATGAATCCCCCACCGAATTAGAGATGCGTGTTTATCACCGCCTCATTCATATCCGTGACCAAAGGGAACGACATGAAGGCGTTCCGGATAATATCACCTCCCATCCCGTTTTCAAGTTGACAACCGACTTCCGCCTCAATGTCCAGCGCAAAAGTGCACCAATTGGCAAAGCGACTCCTCTCATCGTCGACGCAGAAGGCATGGAAATTTTGCCCAGCTTGCCTCTGTCCTGCGAGAACAAGGCAGCGTCGTCATGATCTACCTCGTTGCTTGCATTCTGGAAAGGTTATTTGGGAAGGAGACCATCGATGATATTGAGGCGATTCGTGGTGATCTAGGTATTCCGGATATTATCGACGGAGCATCATCGTTCGAGCATGCCGAAGCCCACTACGATATGACAGACACGAATGATTATGATGAGATGGTCACAGAGGACGAGCCTGAGCCTGAAGGCCCCGTATCCGATGTGATAACAGCTGTTGCCCCTCGTTCCGAACCCTCTTCGATTTTAACCATATCTCCACTCCGGATTCATTCCCCGCGACCAGTTCTTTACCTCCGTCGGTTTCATCCTCAGGGTCTGCCTTTTCTTCCCTCCAAACGACTCCAAATGTTTTCGGCGCGTCCACATTTTCCCTCTCCAAAACCACAGAACTGAGCTTTGGCCATGCCTCTGTGTTCGGCATCTCAAATCCCGCTCCTGCAGTTGCGCCAATACCCTCAACTCAGTCTGCAACCACAACCATTTTTTCCTTGCCTGAGCCGCGACCTCAGCCATCCCTCAAACCCCCTACACCTGAGGCTGGAGATAGAAATATCAGCATGTTTGGCAATGGGAATGGGAACATTAGTTGGTCATCGAATATTCTGGCTGCCTCACAAGCACCAGCTTCCCAACCAGTAACGGAAACACCACCACCTGTATCAAGCACTCTTAACGCTGGAGCGCCGTCCTTCACACCCACATCTCATCAACCCACTTCGGCATCTCAGTCCATTTCTACCTTTGAACCACTAACATCTACCCCAGTTCATCCTTCAGACCCATCAATACCATCCCACACCATCACAGCTGACCAACCTGCGTTTACTCCCCGGCAATCTGTGACACCAACACTACCAAAATCGATACGACTACTAGAACGAACTCCATTAGTTGAAGCCAAGCCACCCACTCCTATCCAGCCACCACCCCTCAACAAAATACAGCCCATATCCCTCCCGTCAACCCCTGCGGGATCAAATCCAGTTAACCATCTGATGTTTCTTAGGAATAATAGCTACTTCGACATATCCACTCCGAACAGCGGGATATTAAGTCCACTGTCTTTTATGTCGCCGAATTCCTCCAGAACTGCCAGCATTGAAAATTTTGCTACTATTGAACCCAAGAAAATGGTAAATGGAAACCAGGGGCCTGGCCGCCTTCCCGAGCCGAGCACACCAGCTTACCCTAGTACCAATACCAATGATAACGGCAAAGGAAAAGAACGTGCCGTAGATCGTGAATCCCTCGAAGTTCAAGCGCTCAACTTCGAACAAAAGGGCACCAACGTTAAACATTGCTTTCATTTTTGGCACCACCGGGCTGCGGACGCTGCGGCCTGGGCAAAAGCTTGCAAACAGAGCGAAGCGTATCGCGAGAAAGCCCAAAAACAAAGGACCTCCTTGAACGGGCACTCCGAGAAGAAAAGGAGGGTGTCAAGCGGTTTGAAGCTCACTACAGAATCCCCACAAAAGAGGCGAGCCCGGAGACGCGTGTCAACGGAATATCAAATGCCTCGTAGTGATGAAGAGTTGGCGCGACGATTCAAAGAGGTGCAGATCATTCTCGTTACATTGCGTCTTTGGGCCCGAACTTTCATTTATAACCATCTTGCTGCCAGAACCACCAGGAACATCAGCACCGTTGGGCCCAGGGCTCTTTTCTTGAAGTTACCAGGACCCATATTTCAACAAATGCCACCGCCCCGCCTCTTTCTTGGCACATATGGCTATCTCTGAATCCGGAAAGTGACGCCACAGCCATCTGGTTAGAGCGCAAATTTGACATCCCAGCCTCTGGAAATTGGACTACAAATCTAATTTTTTCAATACCACTATCAACTTCGGGAAAGAAAACTTCATCAGAGTTCCCGGGGCTACTTGTTTTCGAGTGCACTCCGCTCGAAAATGTCGCGGATGAGCTTGAAAGGTCTGCTTAACTCGGGCGCCCGAATCAAACACACCTGACGAAGTCCGCTAGGAAATATCGAATTCTTGATGATTGCGCTCGCCTTCGTGATGTCATCAAGTCTCTGCCCGCGAGACGACATTTCGTGCCATCCCTTTTGGTTTTACGATGGGAAGGCGAATCGCAGACACATCCAGCCCCAGACTTCTTCGACATGGTCAGTTCTCAGCATACCTGCCCGCTCTTATTGTTTCATTCCTACACTCCCCAGATACAAAAGCATGTCGATGACTCAGTCCTTGGGGGTTTTAGCATCTTTTCGATTGCATCCGAGGCACAAGATTTAGATTCGAAGCTTGTCCAAGCTCTCAAACCACTCCCACTAGATACAGAAGGGAGATTGGTCCGTCGCTTAAATTTAAGGGGTGAGGCTCCCTGCATGCTACTCCATTCCTATCTAATTTCCCCCAGGTTTATTCAAATGTTTTGAGCCACATCTTACCTCGTTCATATCGGAATGGCTGGAGAATTGCTCTGCCAATGGCGACTGTAAGTTGAGCAGCGTTTTTTTGTTATTGGTGCTCAACGTCCCCCGACAGTTGATTGGTTACTTTTCGGCCGACTTGCACAAACGGTGATCACCTTACTTAATAAAATAGCAGGGGAGACGTCACAGCTACTCTTCATAAATCAATCCCCCCCATTCCCCGCGCTGAATCTCAATGACATAACAACTAGCAGGCATGTTAGCGATCCTTTTGTATGAGGCGAACATTAACCGCTATTACAGCGATGCTTATGAAGCCATTTTGACCTGGCTCGGGGCCATAGGCGCAAAGAGCATACGAACCGATCTACAATCACACCGAGAATTGGGCAACGGTAGGTTCCATCAACATTCATGCATCTGGGTGTTGACAAGCATGTATAGATTTCCCTACCAACGTCTTTTTCGAACATCTTCGTGAATACACAGTGACAAAATGTGAAGGGGGTATATCCCAACCTCCACAGACCCAGTTCTACATCCCAGCGAAAGAGCTCGCCTCCGCCATGAAGAGGTTTGAGGCCTCCAAGCAAACCGAGCACACCTCTCTGGGACAATGTTTAGCAATGAGTGTTCGACGGTCACCTAAACGGCGTAGTGTATCCGAGGAGACTGAAAAAATGTGGGTGCTGTTATCCCTTGAATGCTGACCATTTTTAACCTCGGATCCCCATTTCAGCCCTAAACGACGGCGAATATCAATCGCTTCTAGCGCGGATGAGCGATCTGTATCAAACTCTTGGGTTAATGGACCTTCGACCCCATCCCCTACCAATAGCACGATATCCCTTCCAGCCTCCGAGACTCCCCTGGTCACCGTGGCGATGTTGCGTGCATTGACGAAAAATATGAAGCAGAGATACACTAAATCATAAACATAAACATTTAAATTATTCTTCTGGGATTGTATTTTTATCATGCAGACATCAAATGCGCTTTCATTCACCAACGTACATACAACATGCGAGATACAGCCGAAAAAATGTTACAGAGATAGATTTTCACACTTACATGAGCAAAGACAAAATAGGCCGAGGAAAAGTGTCTGTCCCCACTAAGAATTGTTCAACTGAACGCCAAAGCAGACCAGGTGGCGACTGCGCCAATGGTGACCGCCGTCGCAGTATGCAGCATCACAGCAGCTACTCTCCGAGGGCGTTTGCGCGCCGGCACCTCAGGCCCGTCGTGGGTGGTTGAAGTGCGCGTGGCAGCCTCGTCCATGTCACTGCACTCATCCACTCTCATCGCCTCGGCCTCATCTGCATCGATTTCACCCACATCCTCTGCATCAGGACGTTTCCGCTTCAGCGATGGGCTGGGGGGCGGCTGGGGCCCGTCGCCCTCGGCGGGGGTGTCGATACATACCTGCACGTGTGCAGCGATGCTAGCGAGCGCGGCGTCGCGCGCGGCTCGCACGGCGTCGAGCTCGGCGGCCATCTGCGCCTGCGTGCTCTCGCGGAGGGTTTTCATTTCTGCAGCGGTTAATAACGGTGTGCACCAGAGCATAAACTATGGCGTACCTGATACCAGATCGCGCAGAGAGTGGATGCTCTCCTGTATATCCTCGCGCTCCGGGGAAGAGGCAGGGGTATTGGTGCCGTTGGTGGCTGGAGCCTGAAGGAGGTCGACCTGGCGCTGCAGCCCGTCGACTTGGCTTTGTAGGTCGGGTATATCCGCATGCGTGGCGATGTTCACCTGATCAAGGAGCATAGCGTACTGCGAGTTGATGTCATTGACTTGATCATCCAGGTCCGAAAGCTTCTCCGACATGATATGCACGTTACCATTGAATCGCGCCTTGTACTTTCGCCGGTGCATGTGTAATTTATTGACCTGACCCTGGAAACCGGAGTCAGTGGGAAATAATAGCGTTAGGCTGGCTACACACCTGGAGACTTGCCACAGCAGATTTCAAAGACTCGACTTCCGCATCTGGCCCTATCGTGGGTCGAACTTCGATCGCATCAGTTTCAAATGTCGTATCGGGCTCCTGGATAGCCGGGGGTGCTGACACAGCAGGACTCTCTGAACTCGGCGGCATGGGTTCTTCGGTGACACTCAAATTTGGCCAGGCCTCCACCACAGGGAGCTCCGCCTCCGGCTCTGGCGGAGCTGGCGACGGGCTAGCTAGATCCATGGATGAATGCGACCGGGATCTGGATCTGGGGCGAGTGTCTTCCTTTGGATCAAAGACGTTGTGTTCCATCTCTGCGCCAAGTACCGACCAAGGGTGGAAGAGCCCCGCCGGAGCCGGCGGTGTGGTCTCCGCGAATAGGCCCTGCTGTGGCTGAGGAGACTGCGCCACGGGTGATGGCAGGAATATAGGCGATGAATCCCGAGGAGCGGCGGATAGTACGAACCATGGACAGGGGGCAGGAACCGCTTGATGACATCGACCGCACGGCCGAAGGAGCCAGTGCCATTGCTAATACGGGAGATAGACTGGTCAAACTGGGAGATCTCTTCGATGTCGGAGAAGTGATCCGAGTGTGGGGAAGAGGGAGACATGTCACCTGATGAAGACGAGGAGGACGAAGAGGGAACATAGACGCCATAGCGTCCGGATGCTGTGGACTTGGGAGAATTCTCCTCTCCTGCTCCAGGAGTGGTGGTGGTGGTGGCTGGGACAATAAGGGGCATAAAAAGGCTCGGGGCTGTCGGCGTCGGTGGGTTGGACCCACATAGTAGTTCCACACGGGCTACAACAGGGCAGACCAGGTCTGCGTTCTTTCCAACCGCTTTCCCGAATGTAATTGT
>JADNYI010000547.1:0-21702 GCA_015501065.1 Infundibulicybe gibba | reverse complement strand
TGAAAGCGACGATGAAGGAAAAACGGTTAAGGGAGATGACAATGAAAAGAAGGGTTTTCAGGAAGGGTCAGACTGAGCGCGAAGTCTCGACCCAAGGGTTCGTCAATCATTCTAAATCTGTACCACCACCAAAAAATGACAAATACATGATTCCCCAACGACGAACAGTGCACCTGAGCTTGCAACTCTGCATCTCGCTGCTCTTAAAACTAGAAAGACAAAACAATGGTCACCATCAAGGTCATAACCACGACAAACGAAAAGCTAAACTCAACGCACTCCTGGACAGTGGATGCACCCACTTGGCAGTCAATCGACGATTGGTGGAAGCAGAAAAACTCCCCACGGTTATTTACCCACTCCTATTCGGGCATTTAATGCGGATGGTTCTCTCAATGCGGACAAATTAATCACCAAAAGCGTCAGGTTCCAGATGCAGATTGGTGATCACAAGGAAGAAGCAACAGCACTGGTAGCGGACTTAGGCAAAAAGGATCTCTTCATCGGACATGAATGGTTACACAAACACAACCCTTCATCAACTGGAAGACTGGCAAGATCAAATTCCCAGACTGCCCCCAGAATGTGCCAAAGTAAGCGTCAGTACACTACCCAAGGCTAAAGTTCGGTCAACAGACACGGTCACGGATCTAAAACTCCCGAAGTACCTCATAACTTGGAAGGATCGATTCGAGAAGAAAACCTTTGACACACTCCCACCGTACAGGAAACATGACCACGAGATTAACCTGAAACCAGATGCACCGGACGAATTACCAGCCAAACTATATCCAATGACAGCTGCAGAGATGGAAGAAATGGACAAATTCCTAGAAGAGAACTAGCCTCGGAACGAATAGTCCCATCCAAGAGTCCATACGCATCACCATGCTTCTTCATCAACAAGAAAGACGGATCCAAACGATTGGTACAGGACTATAGAGAACTAAACAAATGGACGATTAAGGACAAATTCCCCCTACCTCTGATTAACGATATCATCGACAAACTGAAAGACGCAAATTTTTTCACCAAGTTAGATCTAATCTGGGGATACAACAACCTGCGCATCGCACTTTACCACGAATGGAAGGCAGCATTTTGACACCACGCGGATTATTTGAACCACGGGTCATGTTCTTTGGACTCTGCAACTCCCCAAGCTCATTCTGTCGATGGATGGCGGAAATATTCAAGGATTTAATCGTCAGGGAAAGATGATCATATACATTGATGACATTATCATCTACGCCAAGGACAAAGATCACTCAGGGAACGTAGCATCGAGTCATGGAAATCGCACGCGCCAATGGATCTCATTCAAGGCCAGTAAATGCTATTCGAGGTTCCTGAAGTACCATTTCTAGGAGTTATCGTGGGCAATGGAAAGGTCCGCATGGAACAGGAAAAAATCGAAGTCATCCAGACATGGAAACGTCCAGAAAATAAGAAGGGAGTCCAGAAATTCCTGGGATTTGCAAATTTTTACCGCCGCTTCATCAAGGATTATGGAAGATAGCTGAACCTCTCACACGCCTCACAGGGTCTAGTGAATGGTCTTGGACACCAGAACAAGAGGTCGCATTTGAAAACCTGAAATCAGCAATCTGCTCAGAACCGATATTGGCCCTCCCCAGGTCCAAGGGACGCTTCAGGGTCGAAACAGATGCGTCAGGATATGCCATAGGAGGTGTCCTCTCTCAAGAACAGGATGGTAAATGGCACCCCATCGCCTTCATGTCCAAAGTAATGAACCCAACACAACGGCGATACGAAATCTACACAAGGAACTGTTATCCATCATGGAAGCCCTGCGCATCTGGCGACAATATCTGGTGGACGCACAAGAGCCATTTGAACTGTTAACGGACCACAAGAACCTAACATACTTCAGGAAAGCACAACGATTGAATAGTCGACAAATGCATGGTACTTAAAGCTTCAAGACTACATTTTGAAATGCGGCATATACCTGGAAAAACAAACACAAAAGCGGACATCCTCTCACGACTGGAGTGGTACGAAGAAGACACCGAAGAAGAAGAGGTCATGATGTTCAAGAATCATGGGTTTGGTATTCCTTCAGAAATGGAGGAAGACGATGAAATTTCGGACTTTGGCATACGGTTCTTCGGAGAAGAACTACCTGAAGAGGAGGTGATTCTGGACACATCGGAAATTTACATCTCAGCCCTCACTGAATTCGGCAACGAAGATCTGGAACAACGCATCAGAAACCACCCACGCGTAGAATCAGAAGTCCGATTCGGTCTCAAGGAAAGTCCGCACTTCTTCACAGAAGCTGATGGCATCATCACAGTTGGAGACAAGGTCTATATACCCCCAGACAAACAACTACGTGAAGAATTAATCAACGAACACCATGATTCACCACTAGCAGGTCACCCAGGGATCCACAAAACAAATGAACTCATTGGACGCACACTATGGTGGCCAGGAATGCGATCAGACATCAGAGACTATGTCATGGGATGTGAAACATGTCAAAAGAACAAGATCAATCGAGAAGCACGTCACGCGCCACTCTACCCCAACCCGATACCCACGCACCCCTGGGAAGAGATCTCAATCGACATGATCGGCCCCTTACCACCGTCTAAAGGTTACAATGCTATTCTGGTCATTGTTGACAGGCAATCGAAGATGATCAGGGTCGAACCGACGCACACCACCCTGACGTCCAAGGGACTTGCAGAAATCTATCAAGACACCATCTGGAGACAACATGGAATACCCAAGAAGATCATCAGTGACAGAGGACCGCAGTTTGCCTCGAACTTCATGAAGGACTTATGCACCCTTCTAGGCATCAAGCGGAATTTATCAACGGCTTATCACCCTCAGACAGATGGACAAACAGAGCGTATCAATCAAGACGTCGAACAGTTCCTTCGGATCTTTTGCAACTATGATCAGGATGACTGGGCCTCATGGCTGGCAATTCTAGAATTCCAGTACAATGACAAGATCCACTCTAGCACCGGACAAACCCCGTTCTTCCTGAACTATGGTTGACATCCGTGGAAAGGTGACATCTCCATGGAACCGGTAAAGAATGAAGCCGCTCAAGAATTTGCATCACGCATTGAAGAAGTCAGGAAGAAGGCCATCACCGCTTTAGAAGCATCAGCCGAACGAATGAAGAAACAATATGACTGTCACAAGAAGGACTCGCTTAATCTCAAACCCGGTAACAAGGTGTTTTTAGAAGCCAAAAATATAACAACCACCAGACCATCCAAGAAGTTATCAGAACGACGATTAGGACCATTTGAAGTCATCGAAAAAGTAGGACACAGCGCCTACAAACTCAAGCTCCCCACCAACTGGACGCTCATCCACCCGGTATTCAATGAGAACCTCCTCACCCCCCTCAAAGTAGCACGCTTCACATCACAACAGAAGCCATCACCACCGCCACCCGATGTCATCGAAGGATCAGAAGAATACGAAGTAGAAAGCATCCGAAAGGCCAAAAAGAAGAATGGAAGACTTCTATTCTTTGTCCATTGGAAAGGATACCCGGAAGAAGAAAACACCTGGGAAACCCGCACAAACCTCAAACACTCCGCGGACCTGGTTAAAGACTTCTACCGCCATCACCCCAACGCACCACGATAAATACAACACTCATTTCAATCATCTTACTTTACCCCCACATCTTTTAAACTTGCATTCCATTTACAAACCATACCCTTCACCATGTCCATTCCTGCCACTCAGCTTGCCTTGGCCATCTCCGCCCTCTTCCCCACCCTTGAACTCCTCCACGATACCCCCTTCCTTCTCCGTACCATCAACGAATGGACCAAGGCACTAGACAATGTCCAACGCACTTTGTCCACCGACAACGTCACCATGCTATCGCCCCTCCGCGATCAACGAATCCAACTCCATAATTTACGACAGAGCCTGCTTGACTATGAAAAGGAGTTACATGGTCATATTCAACGAGTGCTGACCCATTACGCCCCCGACCTCACGGAAGGAGACATGACTGCTCTGCGTCAACAAATGTTGATCAACGAATGGGGCGTTCCTATCAATCCCTCAGAAACCCATCTGGAGTATCGTCTTCCTGTCATCCCCCCTCCTCCATCACCAGAGATCAACACTCACTCTGATTCACCTAGCTCACCGATCTCTCCAACACGAACCTCCCCCGTACAAGAAGACGTCGTCGCAGGTCCCAGCAGCCTACCCTTAACACCACCCACATCCATCCCCATAGGGGTCCTCCCGTTACACCGGTCGTGCACCGTCAAAATACCCAAGACATTCATCCCCACGGATCCACACAATGGCACCCACATGTACTGTGGACACCCATTCAGATATTGGGTTCGAGGCCCGCTGAACGAAGCCGTCTTCATCACTCAGAAAGGCGTGGAGTATTTTACGGCTTATAAGAAACAGGAGCTGGGTAAGCTGTTGTACGATAACAAGTTGTTGGTTTAGGTTTCGGGACGAAACCCCTGGAGGGAAGGTCATGTTACGATTCATTGCTTCTCATTCATCACCCATCAGTCACTTGACTGATACCATCATTCATAGACGCTTCCACTTCTCTCATCATCATCTGACACCCTCCACATGCTCCATCATCAGATGATAGATCATGCGCCTCCTTATCTACTTCTTACCGCATGGTTGTCGTTTCTATCTTTGTTATCTCTATTGCCATTACTCAGCTGCTCAGTCAGCATGCTTCTCTTGTTACTCATCATACTCCATATGCCTTATGATACTCACGGACTCTGTCATTATTGCGTAGTCATCGTACTACACACACTCTATATAAATGTAGCTACATACTCTTGTATTCGCTACGTTTAATCATTTATCAGTTCCCCCCTCTACTAGCCTCCTGACCCAGAAGGCAACTCAGACCTTGCTAAGTGCCTTGAGTCTTTACTGTCGACTCATCGGCTTGCGTTAGCAGGACGTAACAGTTATGACTATAAGAACTACATAGACATTGGAAGTATATGCTTTATTGTATAGTACCATAGCTCCCACAGACATCCATAGACACTATAGACCTCAGACATGGCTATAAAGGCCACATAGACATTGATGGTATATGATTTATTGTATAGTACCATAACTTCCATGGTCATATATGAACACCATAGCAACTCATAGACTTATAATCAAACAGTAATAGTATTCCAAAACATGCATCAATGAATTTTTTCGGAGCCCACAACATCAAGAGCCATGTAATTAACCATCATATAAGTCATCTGACTCTGACTCCTGTGGATTATCTCTGTGTTGCTTCATTGCATTGGTATATGCTGAAGCTGGGATAATGGGGTGAGGATTGTTGGACAGTAGGTTCACACCAGCTGAAATCCTAACATATTCAGGGTTAATAAGGGACAACAAGAATAAAATAATGACCCACGCAGCTCTCCGATATAACTTACGATGAAGCTTATTAAATAAATTGAGCTCCTTGGTTTCTTCTTCATACTTGTGGAGTAAGTTGATATGGGTCTGGTACACTGTGCGATATTCACCACTTCAAAACGTGATGTCCTTTTTGATCCCAGTGAGTCACATGTCAATCCCGCACTCAACCTGGCCAAAAAACATAAATTAAGGAGTATATTGAATAATAACAGTAATACTCACCACGGTAAGGACAAAAGCAATGGCAGGTAATGGGATCATGCCATCAGGTCCAAAGGCGAGAGGATATTCGGCACCTTCATCCTGGGTATCCGTAAACCACATGGCATTGATGCTCTTCTGGATGATGGGGTTATGATATAGGCCTTGGTTTCCGACGCCGAGTGACTAGGAAATATTAGTAGTTACACATGCTCACGAGGGATCCTTATTTACTTCGTATAAGAAGCATTTCTCGTGCTTCAGTGTCGCAGCGAGTTCGCGATTGGCCTTGATGATTCGATGCTTGCGCCTGTCGTCGAAACCATAGGTTGATGCGACTAGTGGTATAATTTTTGCTTTTGCTTCACTTCGGATTTGGGGACCACGTCCTCGGACCTTAAGCCGTGAGAGTTGGATATATAGATGGTATGATAAAGGTGGACCTACCACTCGAAACATGTCGTGGTCCATCACTGTGAAATCGAGGTCCTTGGAATTGAATGCATGCTCCCATGCCCGTTGCGCAAGCTCAAGCTCGTCCTCCCGGAGAGGAAACACATTCTCCATGGAAAGAAGGCACCTATAAATTGTGTTAGCCAATGTGAGAACAACTTGCTCCGTCTCCGCGTAATCCGAGACTTTCGGGCGCCCTTTTCGTTTTTTTTTGCCATGGCCCGAAGCTACCACTTGGTCCGATACATATTTCCGCTTGGTCCTGGTCCGCTCAGGGGATTGGGGGTAGGTTATGATTGTCTCCAATATCTGGGGTTGGCGAGTGTTCAAGCCGAGGCGACTGCCACGGATGCGGGGGGAGGTTGTCATCAGGCTGCGGAGATTGTGAGAACCCCGAGGATCGTGAAGGAGACCGTGGAGTTCGTGAAGGAGACCATGGAGTTCGTGAAGCTCGCGAAGGCTGCGAGGGGGACCGTAAAGCCGGCTGTGGCTTGGGTACAGCAGGTACCAGGGATTGCGGCAGTGGGGTCCTGGAGGAACGAGGCTGCGGGACTGTTACCGGTGGGTTCTCAGGTGTATGAGACTGCGGCCTGGAGGGGCGCTGTGATGCAGAGCCATCAGGAATACGAGATCCCTGTGTGGAAGAGTGGCGTTGTTGACTTGCATGTGAACCCGAAGCCACCGTCGGTGCGGGTGTTCTGTGGCCGGCTGGCGGGGTAATGCGGAGCGGGCGTTCGGGTTGAGGCGGCACTGGGACTTTGCCTGCACGCACGGCGCGGTTGGCTACTGCCTTTGGCTTGGACATGACAGATCGAGAGGTAAACTAGGTAATGGATTAGATCTAATAGAGAATAGTAGTAGCTTAACACACCTCTGAAGCGCGATCTCTGCGCTCGCCATTACCCTCAGGGATGATCCCAGCGGCATAATCCATCTTGCGTTGGTTGCGTTTCCCCTTCTCAGCCTTTTTCTTCACCACTTTCTCCAAAGCATCAACTGCATCGGCTTCATCCGTTCTATGAGTAAAGTTAGTACATCGTACACTCTCTAGTGAATAAGAACTTATGGCGTGCAGCAATCTTTTCCGTTGGGATTATGTTCCTCCCAGAATGTCGAACTTCGGCCATCACTGCAGGTATGTGTCGTTGAGTTGATGGGATAAAAACCATCGAAGAAGGTATTTTGTAGGCCAACGGATGAGGCATGCGGCTTAGACACCCGGGAATCGCCTGCTGTTAGCATGTTTTAGCACAATGCGGTCAGGCAGGTGTTGGTTACACGCACCCGCTTAGTCGACATATGGCTTGAGCACCCGTATTTTTTTTTAGCAGCGTGGTTGAGGGGTGTTAGTTTGACGTATCCACTTGGTCCGGCCACCAATGGGTGTCGTCGTGAGTGAGTCCACGTATCTTCCGTCGGGGCCTGACTCTATACAATAGTTATCCATAAAATGTAATAGATAAATGGTGCTACTTATCAGCAACAGAAAATGCCCCCAGAACGACACCTCACCTGTTTATATTGCCGTCGCCGCTTTTCTACTGAATCAGCAGTCTGACGACACATCGGAAATGCTGGAAGCTGCCGCAACCGATTCGAAGAGATCTTGCGCCAAGGGAGGGCAGGCAGGCAGCAGGTCGCATCCAAGAGCGATGGATCCGATATCTCAGATGGTGAGAATCATGACGCGGAGACTGGGGGGGGACATACGTCGATCACGAGCCTATCCACCACAGCCCAAGAACAAAGCCTATGCTGACACTTGAAGAGATTGATATTGACGAACCGCCAACACTTCAGCGGCATATTGAGCCGTTTCCCCGGCCAGTTGCAACTCCAGTGCATACCTCAAAAGAAAAAACAAAGTTTGAGGTACTGCTTGAAAATCAGATACACGATGGGATGAACCAGTGGGCTCCCTTTGCCAGCCAGGAGGAATGGGGACTTGCGGTATGGCTGATGAAGAACGTAGGCCAGACCTCGACGGATGAATTTCTCAAGCTCCCAGCAGTGAGTGAGCATTCAACGGCACGCGGAAGTTGTTGTTGACGTACCTTTGGTCTCAGATGCGTGATCGAATGAACTTATCATTTCACAATAATCGTTCCTTCCTCAAGCGAGTCGACACCCTTCCGACTGGGCCTAATTGGGAGTGCGAGATCGTGACGGCGCCGGGGGACCAGTGTGGGGAGGATGGGGAAATCGTCGGGGAAGACATGGAGTTATGGTATCGCGATCCGGTCGAATGCATCAAGGAGCTTCTCAGCAACCCCGCCTTCAAGGATTCAATTTCATATGTACCCGAACGTGTTTATACCTCAAGTGACGGTGATGATCGGATTTACGACGAGATGTGGACAGGCGACTGGTGGTGGGATACGCAGGTATGTGATTCTGGGCTTAACGAACAATCTCACTAATTCATGATTCTAATAGACTAAGCTACCAGATGGTGCAGCCATCGCGCCGCTTATCCTCGCATCGGACAAGACGCAACTATCGCAATTCCAAGGCGACAAGAAGGCGTGGCCTGTGTACCTCACCCTCGGCAACATCTCGAAAGAGATTCGGCGCTGTCCCTCCGCGCATGCCACTGTCCTCCTCGGCTACCTTCCTGTGCCCAAACTCAGCTGCTACTCCGATGCAACACGTTCACTTGCTGGGTACCACCTCTTCCACTACTGTATGGGTAAGATCCTCGCATCACTCGTCGAGGCTGGCAAAACCGGTGTCGAGATGGTTTGCGCGGACGGTTTTGTCCGGCTCATCTACCCAATCCTCGCAGCATACGTGGCAGACTACCCTGAACAGTGTCTGGTATCGTGTTGCATGGAGAACCGCTGCCCGCGCTGTACTGTGGATCCCAACGATTGTGGTGATCCTACTCCATCTCCCGATCGCAATGTGCCGTCAACGCTTGAAACCCTCTACGCCCACGAGCACGGTTGCGAGCCCGAAAAATTCACCAACGATGGCATTCGCGCTATTTATGAACCATTCTGGTGCAATCTCCCGCACTGTAACATTTTCGGTTGTTTCACCCCCGACCTCCTTCATCAGCTCCACAAGGGATTTTTCAAGGATCATATTGTCAAGTGGTGCACTTCCCTCATTGGCGAGGACGAGCTCGACGCTCGTTTTAAGGCAATGTCGGGGTACCCAGGCCTGCGACATTTCTCAAAAGGTATCTCGTCCATCTCTCAATGGACGGGCATGGAGCATTGAGAGATGCAACGCGTCTTCCTTGGGGTCATAGCCGGATCCGTGGACCAGGATGTCCTGACCGTCGTGCGGGCGGCGCTCGATTTTATTTATTACACACAGCTCCAGATGCAAACCTCAACAACACTCGCAGCTCTCAAGGCCTGCCTTGCGACGTTTCACCGCTTCAAAGATATATTTATCAAATACGAGATTCGTAAACACTTCAATATTCCAAAAATTCACGCTCTCCTTCATTACTTCGCGTCCATCCAGGCACTTGGGAGCAACGACGGGTACAACTCCGAATCACCCGAACGGCTCCATATTGACTTCGCCAAGGACGCCTTCCGTGCCAGCAACAAGAAGGACTACCATGAGCAGATGACCTTGTGGCTTCAGCGCCGCGAGGCAATGTGGCAACGTGAAGCGTACATCACATGGCTCAATGCTCAACAACAGGCTGCAGCTGAACAACTCGGTAACACAAGCGACCCCAACAACCCCAACAACCCCAACGACTCCGATGACTCTGATGACCTAGACGCCAATGACTAGGGAATAGCATGGGTACGGGTAAACCCGCGGTATTCGGGCTACGGTGTTTACGGTTGTTTGCGCGGTGTCCAAAAATGGACACCGCGCCAAAACCGCACCCGTTCCCGCGGTGTGGCGGGTTTCCTCGGGTGGCTGCGGGCCGTTTTCGGCTCCCTGACACATCGATCGGCCAACGATCGGAACGTTGTTTTCAATGTTCTCATCGTTGTTCAACCCACCTGCCGCCCTCCAATCGTTTGACGCAACCGTCACTCCCCACTCTCGCAAACGAGAGTGCCGTTCATCCTAGCCCCACCACTCACAAACAAGCAGGCCGGGGACCGCTCGCAAACGAGCTTTTCTTTGCACTGCCAGCTCACTTGCAAATGTGAGCTGGGCATCGTTTTAGCCCTTGGGCCTGCGCCCCCAGCTTGAGAGAGCTCGGGGGCTTAAACTGGTGAGTTTTAGCTCACATCCCACACCTGCCTGCTCGCTCACCCACCCCCTCATTTGCCTGCATCTGCGCCCCCAGCCGCCTCGCCCTCTCGCGTCTTGCACACCCCCACACTCGTACCCCATCGCCCACCTCCATACGCCATCCCTCGCCCGCGCCCCTCACATACGCCATCCTCGCCCATACCACTGCACCCGCACCACGCCATCCTCGCCCATACCACTGCACCCGCACCTCCAGCTCCCCCGCCCTCCCACACCCTCCCCCACACTCTTACCCTGTCACTCCCTGCTGCGCCCCACCTCCACATGTCATCCCTCACCTGCGTCCCTCACCTGCACCACTCTCGCCTGCACCACCATCGCCCATGCCACGCAATACATCGGCCCACCTTGCCACCCCTCACATACGAGGGCCAGGAGCTCAAATGGTGAGCCCCCATCCGTTCTCCCTCACGCAGGAGTGCTGGCAGCTAACCCCCGCCCTATGCACCCCTCACATGACGCCAGCCGCATCAATCGATGCGCGCGACATCATGCGAGGGCATTGTCGGCGGGGGCTGCAGTGCCACACTGGGATCCGTTGACCCCCCATCGCTACGCACCCCTCGTACGGTGCCAGCCGCATCAATTGATGCGCGCGACACTGTGCGAGGGCATTGTAGAAGGGCCGGCGGTCACGGCAGCACCCCACGGCACGACGCTGAGCCCTGCAGCGTAGCGCGGTACCCCGCGGTGTGGCACAGCCGCGGTGCTGTGCCTTACACCGTGGTTGAAACCCGTACCCGCGGGCACGGTGTGTCTGCGGGTGCGGTTTCAGCGGGTGCGGGTGTGGTGTCATAAATGTGACCCGCGGTGTGACCCGTGCCACACCCTACCAATGACCGAGCCAATGCCTACAACACTTCCGGTACGGCTCTTGTATCATACCGCGTAGCTAAAGCACCACCACTCCGGGGGGTGACCGCCCAACGCTTAATCGAACATTTCGGCGCCACAAAATTTATCCCAGCGTTAACATCCTTCCTCCAGCAACAACAATCCTACCCACTCCTCCCAAATACGTCCGACCGTTTTGACCTGTACAAACAAATCATCATTACTCTCCCACCCAACACATTTCTTAGCAGTCAGAAAATTTTCAATCACATCCATACATCACCAGCAGTCCCGCCTCGTGGCCACAAACAAGGATTGCCAGGTGTCTTTGACACTGCTCTCATCATCGACGATCCAATGGAATATAGATCGCGCAGTGGGCTTGCAGGTAATATTCTTCCTACCCTTTTCTCAATCCTAGTTGCCTGATATCGATTATAGGTCTGCGTGTAGCGCAAGTGCGCGTGATCTTCCTACTGCCACCATACTTCGGCGCATATCCGCATCCACTTGCATATGTGGAATGGTTTACCTCATTAGGCGCTCCGGATCCTCAAACAGGTATGTATGTCATTAACCGTTTCACGCGCCAGCATCAACCAAACGGCGCCGTTATTTCAACCGCCCGTATCGTTCGCAGTTGCCATTTGATGGGGCAGTTTGGTAATGCAATCGCTAAGGGATGGACTACTGACAATGTTCTCGAGAGGGCAAAGAATTTTTACTTAAATCCATACATACACGTAGACATGTTTACGACTGTAAACATTAATTGATCACTCAAAGATTCTTTTCCTACGTCACACTTGTGACACATCAGCGTTGATAAGCAAGCTTATCGTTTAGGGGTTCGCATCTCACATCTCCTACTGATATTGGGCGCATTAGGCGCATTCATCGCACTCTTACAGTATGGATCGCACCCATTCCGCTCCGAACGCGTCGAGATCGCGCTTCGATTCCGGTTCTGGCCGTATCTTCCGCATGTCTCTCGCATAGTTCCTCATCGGTCCGCAGCCTCATTACATAGTATTACCTACATTCTACTATACCTCATGGCCGTTTAGCTCCGATATATAGAGACCTCAGTAGACACCTAGAATAAGAAGCTTTTGGCTCGCATCTCAGTCGCGCATTGGCGCGTCCACTCTCTTCTATAGGGCTGTGCCCTCGCATTGAAAGCATGACTCTTGGGCTAGGCACCTCTTGCTAAACAGACACCCACTCGCAAACTGCGAAACACACAGGTTAGGTTTGGTTTTGCCACCTGGCCGCAGTGTCACATCAGCGTTTGGTCCACTGATCATCATCCTGTCTCACTTGTGGGTCATATCAAGACCATCATTATCCACGTACGTTTGCTATCCTCGTCGAGGGGAGATCTTCATCGCTCCCTCATCCTTGGCATGCATCCTCTTTGTTTACGAAACGGTATGATTTAGTCCATCTCACAGTTGATTTTCGGACTAATGACCTTCCGTAGCTTGAATTCTCCATGTTTGTCCATCAAATACAACACCCCGAAGACGCCACTATCCCTGTAGCAATACCCACCCCCTAGCCTACCAAGACACCACCAGCCGCCCTAACCACATCACTGCTCACTCGACGACTTTCGGCGGGCGCCCAAACGTTCCCTCTTCCCACAACCGACAACCACTGCCACAACCGCCACAGCTGCTACAACCCCCGCTCCACCCGCCCCAGCCACTCTCCCAGCCACGAACGCGCCACAAGCAGCCACTGACACTCCACAACAAAATTGTGTGGGAAACGTACTAAAAATGAGCAAGCAGAGTAGGGGATACCCGTGCGGAAGGTGCTATTCTCCTCTCTCTTGTCGCCCCTCGATTTCACGCCTTGTTAGATGTTGGATTTGTATTCTCTCTCAACGGTAGCCGCCGACACTCCACAACAAAATCGTGCAGGAAACATACTAAGGATGAGCAAGCAGGGTAAGGGATACCCGTGCGGAAGGTGCTCTGCTTCTCTCTCTTGTTGCCCCTCATATTTCACGCCTTGTTAGATGTTGGACTCGTACTCTCTCTTGACGATAGCCGCCGACACTCCACAACAAAATCGTGCAGGAAACGTACTAAGGATGAGCAAGCAGGGTAAGGGATACCCGTGCGGAAGGTGCTCTGCTTCTCTCTCTTGTTGCCCCTCATATTTCACGCCTTGTTAGATGTTGGATTTCGACGGTGTGCCTCAGTAAACGGTTTTATAGCCTAGCCTGGCACTCCCGAACCGACCACAACTCTGCCATCCCCTGTTTTTGCGAAGAATCAGTGAGCTACATCGGCTTTGTGAACCTCTCAAACTAAGTTCACTAATATAAGCGGTTTCATAGCCCAGCCTGGCACTCCCGAACCGGCCACAACTCTGCCATCCCCTGTTATTTGCGAATAATCGGTGAGCTACATCGGCTTTGCGAACCTCTCAAACCAAGTTCACTAATACCGTCCACATGCGCACCTTCGCACCTGGTAGCACTATGCCTCCTTCAACCCATTCATTCACAAACGAACGAATGAACCTACATATTCACGCGCTCACATACACGCATATCCCGCCCATGATGAATGAAAACCAAACTAACAAGACAACAAATGAATGCGATGGCAGACAACAGGATAACAGACAAGCAGGATAGCGGATAAGCAGGACAGACGGAATGAATGGGATAACGGGTGCACCTGTCTATAGTGTGCTGTTGTCACTCATGTCGAGGCGCATCCACAGCTCCACCAGCCACGATCAACATTAACGCGGATGTGTTGACGATTCATCACCCACTACTGCGTCTCCATCCACTTTCCCTGTCCACTCACAGCTCGACCCGCGCCCACTTCCCTCACTCCAGTGCGTCCGAGAATACCCTGCTGCTTCAGCTGTGGAGCTGCATGATCATCGCGTGTGTCACCACCAGGGCAAGACCAGGGAAGGCGAACGATATGAAAGTGACATGGCGCCGTCGGCGCACCACCTGTGGGAAGACCATGACACCACCGTGCCGGTGATAGCCATCTGAAAACGGGATGGCATAGTGCCAGGGAGGTACAATACTCAAGTACCCCATTGAGTAAGCACCCTATTATCACCCTCTATGTTTACAGGGTGGGATGGCTCGCTCCCGGCTCATACTCTCCTCCACCCTCGCGATTGCACTCGCCGTGCCAATTTGACGTGTGCAGTGGTATCGCGAGGCTAAATGGGGGGTGTGAGCGGTAGCTTATGCAGCCACCACTGGATTCTCATCCCTGCATTGCACTCGCCACATCGGCCGTGTGTCGTGATGGGAATGAGGGGAGTAAACTACAGCTTACGCAGCCAGCATGGGAATTCACGAAGATTGCGGTGAACCCGTGTGATATTATTGCACGTCTATGGTTGTCTGATAGACCTGGGCATGGACTACATAGATCTATGTAGATCTATGTGGTGTATATACAGACTTCTGTGGACATACAGGGTGTATATGGGTGTACATATAGATGTATGTAGACATACAGGGTGTATACAGGTGTACATATAGACATATGTAGACATACAGGGTGTCTACAGGTGTATATATAGATGTATGTAGACATACAGAGTGTCTACAGGTGTATATATAGACGTATGTAGACATACAGGGTGTATATATAGACCTATATAGACATTATGAGGTCTATGGAGGTCTATGGGGTATATGTGTGCATGTCACATGTCTACATACAACTATATAGACTAAGGCTCAGCACGAGCACGGGTTACCTGTGGGTACCTGTGGGTAGACCCGTGGGAATACTTGCAAGTATTGGCCTAAACAGGTACTTGTACTCATGGATCTATTTACTTGCGGATCCGAGTCAAGCATTTGGACATTGCAGGTACCTGTGACAGGTACTTGTGACTCATACCGGACCCTCAAGGACCCTTAAAGTATAGTTCCCACAGTACATACAGGCTCAAATTCCATTCTAAACCAACAAAATCCTTGTAAATACCCATAAGTACTTGTGAAATATCTGTCCCTGATGACTAATTGCTGACAAATGACCTGTGACCTGTGAGTAATCATGAGTAATCCATAAGTAATCAGGATCTGTGACAAGTACTTACTGAGTTGTAAGTACTTGCCAAAAAATACCCGTGAGTACAAGTACTTGCTGACTAAGCTACCCGCAGATCTGGGTAGTGACCTTGTGTGACCAAATACCCACGAGTACGGATCCGGATCACCCACGGATCTACCCATGCTGAGCCTTAATATAGACTTTGTATGACTACATAATTAACCGGAGATCTATGAGTGTTTTGCCTTTTTCCTGATGCCCTTCCCCATTACCAAAGTCTTGGGACCTGTCACCTACCGTCTAGAACTCCCAGAACAATGGAAGATACACCCTGTGTTCCATGCATGCCTCCTAACTCCCTACAAAGAAACCGAAGCTCATGGCCCCAACTACCTCCGCGACCCCCCTGATTTAATCAATGGAGAAGAAGAATACGAAATAGAAGCCATCCTGAAACACAAAGGAAAAGGTCGAGGCGCCAAGTACCTTGTCAAATGGAAGGGTTACCCTTCCGCAGACAACATGTGGCTGCCAACCCGCGACTTTGGTAATGCATCCGACGTCCTCAAAGCTTATAAAAAGCGACACTCTCTAGACTAAAATCCTCAGTACTCAACTGATTACTACCACAGCCTCAGAAACAGAATCAACATGTCTTCCCCTGCCTCCACCCAGTATACCTCTGCCTTCTCTTCCCCTGCACCATCCCCAGTCACCACCCCTTCCCTTCTCTATCCTCCGTCTGAACCATCCTCCGTTCCCCAGTCTCCTACTCCTCACTCTGGATCTGAAGAAGACCTTATCCAATTTATCAATGCCCATCTGGGCACGCCTCCTCAATACCAACGACCCTACTCTCCTGATGGATTACTCTCCCAAGAGGACCTCATCCAACATCTCACCCAGACTACCGATCTCGCCACTATGTATCATAGCTGCCACGATTATCCCATCCTCCAAGACCTCCTACTCACATTCTATGAGAATCACCAAACCACTGTCCCAATACAAAACATCCATAACGAATTACTGGAGATAACCTCTTCAGTCAACCGCCTCACTGAACAACAAGAAGCCTTGGCTGGTAGCCTCAGCTACTTACTCCTAAAACATGGAATTGAACAAATCCTGAATCCCTGCTCTCCCAACATCTCTCCCCTTCCTATATCCCGACAAAACCTCATCCAACTCTCCTCTCCTACCCCAGACATTGCCATCCTGGTTACACAAACCACCAGAACGACTGCCGAAGCCATGACACAGACACCCCCATCTCAGACCGCATATCGAAGAACCCCCTTTCCCCAACCTACTATCAGATTACCCTCCTCTAGACCCTCCTCTGAAACCACCTCTCCCTCCACCCCACCCGCCCCTGACACTCCCCTAATCCGCCCACAAAGAATCATCAGAAGAGTCCCTGTCCCTCAAGAGATCGTAGAATTCCCTCCCAGACACAACTCTGCACCCATCGCTAATCACCGAAACCGCCGATCGCGTGGACACACCATTACCATCAACCCCCTCAGTCATGCTGGAAGAAGACCCCTCGTAGAAAGAATCTCATCCCCTGAACCCGTTCCCACACCACTTCGCACTCGTACCCCCACTGGACCTAGGTAACATCCTCCCCACCCAACCCCAAAGTATGCTGGGAATGCAAGTTACCTGGGCATATCATAAAGAACTGCGAGCATTACTTCTGTCGACACTGTGGAAACCACGCACCAGGACACCTCCAAGATAGATGTCGCTACCGATCCTCCACTTCCCATGCCAGCTACCATCCCTATACTGATGGGGATCTCGATTTTGACAATACCGCCATGTCTAACATGTGCGACGAACCGTACCACCAAGATTGAAGTCAGGGACTTCAACGATAAACAGGGGGTAATGTTACAGCGCTCCTAGGGGGCTTACTCTTTTTCTGACATCATACACAGACGCTTCTTTCTTCAACACATATTGTACATGTGTTTGCCTCATGGACTCCTCATGGGCATCCTCTGACTTACTGCCGCCTCTCGGTTTCCTCATGGTCTACAGCATTTCTTCCCCTTTAGTATATATTGCTGTAGAGTCCCTCAACATGCATCCCCCTCATGGTCACTCCCCTCTAGTATATATACCTCTCTTGTACATCCTGTATTAGCATCTTGACCTAAGGCTCAGCATGGGTAGATCCGTGGGTGATCCGGATCCGTACTCGTGGGTATTTGGTCACACAAGGTCACTACCCAGATCTGCGGGTAGCTTAGTCAGCAAGTACTTGTACTCAGGGTATTTTTTGGCAAGTACTTACAACTCAGTAAGTACTTGTCACAGATCCTGATTACTCATGGATTACTCATGATTACTCACAGGTCACAGGTCATTTGTCAGCAATTAGTCATCAGGGACAGTATTTCACAAGTACTTATGGGTATTTACAAGGATTTTGTTGGTTTAGAATGGAATTTGAGCCTGTATGTACTGTGGGAACTATACTTTAAGGGTCCTTGAGGGTCCGGTATGAGTCACAAGTACCTGTCACAGGTACCTGCAATGTCCAAATGCTTGACTCGGATCCGCAAGTAAATAGATCCATGAGTACAAGTACCTGTTTAGGCCAATACTTGCAAGTATTCCCACGGGTCTACCCACAGGTACCCACAGGTAACCCGTGCTCGTGCTGAGCCTTATCTTGACCTAGGCAATCTACAGCCTTTACTCTCTTACTCAGAACCTGAGCTTAGACCAGCTCAGAGTGACTTGAACTCCTTTGTCATTGGACAGGAGACATCTTGAAACTACTCTCAAGATAGAACCAGAACGAACGACAGACTTGTATCAGTTGTAAAGGCTCACGCCCTAACAGATGTGTTGGCGGTCGATGGATGGAAATTCTCCCCAAGTCTGTTTTAAACTCCGCTTGAAAAACTAGCCACATCATCATTGGCCACGTCATGTTCGCCTTTGCTCCACCACCTTGCTTCGCTCCCCCATGTTCTCTCTCCTCTCGCTTGCGGCAATCTTCAACCCCCATGTGCGCAGGCAATGGGAGTCCAGCTCGGGGTGAGTAATGCTTATCTCCCATCCATGTATCATGCTGACCTATACGATCATCGAGAATAGGTAGTGCTTAGGCGCCCTCAATCCCCTCTTTGATTTCCAACCTCCCGCAAATGCCTTTGCGCTCCTACTGGACATGGAACACGCGAGGGGGAGGATACTGAGCCATTGACGGTGCACGACACAGGCGAGAGTATACCCTGTTTATCACCATTGTAAGCACTTCAGTCTTCAGCTCTCAGTATGCCCTAATTTGATTATAGTGCATAGCATTCATGTTGGACACTGCTCATTCTTGTCTTGCGCCTTTGGCACCCGGCACCCCACACAACACTTTGGAAGCAGCCATCATGGCCTTCGCCCTCTCAGTCCGTGCTTCCTCCTCTATACCACTTGTCCAGTCCATCATTCCGCTCCTGCTGCGCTGCATCATGCGCAATCGGTGACAGTTTGAAGTCGGGGTGAGCTGCGAGATGCTGAGCGCTTGAAAAGGTGTGGAATATAGGTGTTGATAGAAGAGTAGATTTGACATCATTAAATGTTTATTCCTCACTTCGACATACCCATGTACTTGAATACTTATTGAATACAAGTTTTTCTTGCAGCCTTCATTGCTTATTACTTTCCCTCACTTCTGAGCTTAATAACTACCCTGCCATGGCTGCTAATGTACTTTGGAGCACTTTCACGGTACTTCTCTCAAAGTACATTCACTTTCCAAAGTAAGAATGGTCACTTTCCAAAGTAAGAATGGTCAGAAATACTAATTGCACTTTCGCACTTTGAAAGTGCCTCAAAGTGCTCCAAAGTCATTTTAAGTAAAATCCATGTTTTGCTGATGTACCCTTGTATTCGCTACGTTTAATCGTTTATCAGTTTCCCCCTTCACAAGCCTCCTGACCCAGAAGGCAACTCAGACCTTGCTAAGTGCCTTGAGTCTTCACTGTCGACTCATTGGCTTGCGTTAGCAGGACATAACAGCAGAGCTGTGGGAGAGGAAGAAGTAGGCCGTTGAGTGTTTGTAGTACAGCATGTAATCCGCAGGGGATTGATCTAGAGGCATGTTAGACAGGCTGCAGCTGTGTATGAGGATGGCTCACCGATGACCTCAGAGTATATTCTAGTGGCCTCATTGAATTGGCCCGTGCTCAGGAGCATATTGGCGCAGTTGATGAGTGGGAGGCCTGGTGGATGGACGTCCTGTTTTCATGTTCATTCATCTTGCCCCTGGACAGCAGCGTACATGATGAACATGCGGTTCTGCATGCGGCATGCTACAGTTGAAGCGGCTTGTCACATTCACAGATCCACTGGGTCATTGAGGAAAACAAATAGAGGCCAGGCTGCGGGTGGTGTCGGATAATTGGAGTACCGATGCTGGAATGCAGGTCTACAGATCAGAGATCAATCAGATAGCAGGGTTAGGTGACCCTGACACTGTGGTAGTTAACCAAGTAGATACTGTTGTATTCCAGTAGAGAACTATTCTACAGGGATACATGATATATATACTACATAACAGTGGCTGTGTAACTACTGTATATGTATCATGAGATTGGGTTAATCATAATGATGAAAGATGATGGCATAATGGTGCGATATGGCGCGATCTGTCAGGTGATATCTCAACAATGGGATGGTGTCGTTGCGAACCTGTTGACTAGTACCGGGGATACCAGGAATATTTGGATTGGAGTTGACGGCTGTGGTGATGGAGGATTGCTCTGGAGTGGCCATTTGAGCGAAAGGGATTGGAGGTGTGCATTCCATGATTCTGGACGACCTGTACGAGTATATGCGTTAGAGAATTGCAGGAAGAAAAATTAAAATTGAGCTGATCCCAAGGCTTCGTTGCTAACGATGTCAGTTGGCACACACAGCAGGGCCCATAACCTGTGGGCTGAGTGACCTAGACACACCAGGGACGTGGTCCTCAGCATTGGGGGAAGAGAAGAAAGACAGCTATATTCACCTAGACACACCAGGGACGTGCTAGTATTGTGATTAGATACATGTTGTAATGGAGCTAATAGAATATGTACGTCCTCAGCGTTGGGGGAAGAGAAGAAAGACAGCTGAGGAATGAAGAAGTAGAAGCGCGACTATATAAGGAGTGTGTCCATCACATGACTGTAGAGTATGACGGTCTGACCTGATATCATGTCCAACAAATGGCTTGCACCCAGTTCACTTACCCCTCTCCACCCTCACGATTGCACTCACCATGTCAATTTGACGTGCACAGTTAGTGATCTGCACGGGTAATGCAACCCGTACGGGTTTTCCCACGGGTGCAGTGATAAGCACTGCGTGTCACTGGATCCACGTGCCCACCTAGCAGAACGGACAGACCATCAGACTCTAGAACTAGCGCGGACGCCCACGAGGACTCTACCATAAGCGCGCGCTAGCGTTACAGCTTCCCACGACCCCGCGACCTCTAGCGCAGCGCCCAGCATCAACGCGTACGCCTCCCCAGGCCCACACCAAGTCCACACACACAGAGCCGACTCCGAACCAGCTTAGGAACGCGTCAGCAACTGATCAAACCACAAACTGGGCCCTCTCCAGTAACCAAGCCGCGCCTACAACACGCCTGTACAATATTGCCCCAAGACACAGCCCAATGGCTCGCCCCCGGCGACGCCCTGACGCTCAGGATCAGCCTATTAAATCAAGACTCCGAACGCGAGGCCAAGACGTCCCGGTCAACCAACCGCACCCACGCACGGGCAACGCAGGCCATCCGTCGAGCACCCAAGGTCTCAGCAGGCACACCCGGGAACGCACGCACTCCGATCCGAGATTCGCCCTTTAGATCCATGCAGACCGACCCTTCAGGACACCGATTGCAGTCGCGGATTGGACGAGAGGACGTTTCACGCGATACCAATTGGAGCATAGCACGGGTGCCCGTAGGACTTGTAGTCTCTCATTCTCTCTCGTAGGTAGCACTCATCATACGCCGCGCCCCCTTTGCCACTGTCCCAGTAGTATATAAAGCTTGTCTTAGGTACCCAGAATAACAAGTTCCCGCCGAGCTCACATTTCACGTTCTCCCTCTCGTCTCTAAGTTGAGCCCCACTAGCTCTCTTCCGTTGTTCTCTATCTGTCTTCGCGGTTGTGCCCGTCGCACTCACTCGTTCGTTCTCATCGTCCTCACCATTGTGCCCATTGCGCATCTCGTCCATTGTGCCCGTGCGCACGTTACTACCGTCACTGTTGTTTCCTCCGCCCGTCGCGGAGCGTCCTCGTTCACTCTCGTCTCTCTCACACTGTCACTAGCGCGTTCGCTAGTCTCGTATCGCGCTAGTCGCCCACTAAGCGCTCGCTCACACTCCTTTGAAGTTGGTAATTCTAATCACCCCGTTTCAGAACTCGTTACCAGGACTGTATTCCAGTCAGCCCCGTCAACTCGTCGTGTTTG
>JADNYI010000546.1:0-21951 GCA_015501065.1 Infundibulicybe gibba | reverse complement strand
AGCGTACACTGTGTGGTCGATTTCACATGCGTACGCCACTGAATTCACAGACTCTCATGGGTATATAGGTATGGGCATATTGTCCGTGCCTGCCTTCCAATAGGTAAAGGGTTTGTATAAATGATTGACATGCAAATATATAGAACACAAGACGGATGCCTTCCAAAATCCACTTACACGTGTGCTAAAGAACCAGCTACACACGCCGCTGTCAGTTTCGTTCGCCTTCGGGGATAATACAGCAATGCTCACAAGTGCTGTTGTACACCCCAAATCTTAGTATCATCCCATGATAAAGAATACGGGGGGACGCACCTAGATGCCCACCCACCACAGGCCGGGCGCGGAACCCTTCGGGGCTCCCGTTCGTCGTCTCGTACCAGTCACCGAGGGGCTGTGAGCTCACGCCATCAGACGCCCAGCGTTTCACTGCGCTGATGAATATGTCACGGGTGGCAGTATCGGTCATGATACCCGCCGTCCAGATCTCCCAGTCTGCGGGGCGTAGATAAGCTCAGATCTGCCGCATATAGGAAGGTGAGGAAGACGGACCGGATTTGGTGTAGGTGTGACTGATGCGGGAATTAGGTTCGGTGTGAGGGTGTGAGAGAGAGAAACAACTTACCGAGTGTCGAGGGGGACACCAAAGGGTTCTGTTCAGGAGTCGGAACGTGGCTGAATCACGAAAATGGGACACGTACGAGTAACCGTTTTGTACCATGCGGTTTCTAATACGATTTCAATATAGTGCATAGGGTGACAAGAGGGTGCTTACGCATGGTATATATCGAAGCCGGGAAAAGGTTCAACTTCAAGAGCTTATCAGCGAAAAGGTTGTACGACAATCCCCAACTGCGGCGTTATGAGCTCGGGCCCGCTGAATAGACCGGGTTCCTACCTCGCGGGATTTCCGTACTATCGTAATGAAGGTAAGCAAGCACATTCTAGACATGGGGCAACAGGACATACAGATAAAGTCAAATGTGGACCGGTGGTTGATGTGGCAAAGGTCTGCCAGCGGGATACGTAATTCGCTGCGATGGACTACCCAACATGAGCCGAAATTACGCGAGAGTAGGCGAATGACTGACGGAATAATTTGCGCTCTTCGCGGTATCTCCGAGTATAGAGGCGATCTGCGACATGGCTTTGATACCAACGATGCCTTTGATGGCTAGATTGGTCTGGTTGGCGAGCGAGCCAGCAAAGTCGTCAGTGCTGATTTGGTTTGCGGGGATCAGCGAGTCGGTGATCAGGAACTGTGTCCATTGATCTAACAGCGCGGACTGGAGTGATGCGATAAGTGTAGGGTTCTCAGCTGGGAGAGAATGCACGCACATATTGGGAGAGGTGGGTGTTGTCGCCGGTCTTCTGTGCGTAACTCAACGCCATGATAATCATGTTTCCGCTCTCTATACTCATTTAGAGATGCACACGTGTTAAATGAAACCACATACCTTCCACAGGCATGGCCTCGTCCCTACCATCATTGTGACCAAGGGCCTGGGGATAGCTGGAGCCTAAACGCAATTATGAGCGCCAGCACCGGAATGCGGATGAGTCTTTACCCAAATCATGGACACTCCATTTATTCGGGTATTGTCCGCTTGCTTGATATCTGAACAAACCCTCGAGGAGGAACCTGCCAAGCTTCGGATTGGTGTACAGGAGAACAGGCCACGCGGGGAAAATGACATCAACAGTGTTGACATTCTACAAAGACCATGAACAAAATCAGAATGAAATAGAGTAGAACCATACCCCATCGCTTGAGATTTCTGAGGAGAAGCGGTTAGGCTCCGGTTGTACTGCTCAAGTAGGTGGGGGTCCTACCTTTCATGAAGACGATGACATCGTTGGTATTCCAGGTCCCATCACTGTTCTTGGAGATGGTGATTTCTGGCACCCAAAGCCTGCCGAATGGAGAGCGCGACGATCGAAGCGTAATCAGCCGAAATTTTGTTAGCATCAGTGTTAACCTTCGTGTCAAAAGCTTGCGCCCGGCTCAGAGCACCGCTAAAGTCGCCGAGGAAAGACGATATCTATTGAAGGGATCAGTGAGGAGGGGATCGCGGGTTGGCATACCATCCCCGACTCACCAGCGCAGCGGGAGTAGAGAATTGACTCCAGAAGTAGAGGCTGCGTGATTGCGTCGCGCCCCCGGCAATAATATACTTGATGGCTGGGTCTCTGATGTGGCCGATCGAAAACACCACAGGTGCAGTCGCGCTCGTGCCCACATTGCCGAGGTTGTGCGCGAGGCCAAAGACAGGCCAGTTGTTTGAGATTGCACGGAAATTTGTGTCTTGAGTATTCAGGAGGACGCCGTTGTTCACAACTGCGCGCGGAGAGTGACATCTGCACCTGTTTGGAATGTCGCGCCTACAGTCTGGTGGGCGGTTATTATTGCCCGACAGCCAACAACATGAATACATACATTGGAAGTGGAATAGTACGCCGATCCATCTGCGAGATATTAAAAAAAATAGCTAATAGAAGAAATGCAAGACAGCTCACATTGCGTATGGTCATTGATTTCTGAAAAGACGGACTGTGTAGCTAATTGAACCTGGTGGGTGAGGATAGACCCGGTGGTGGTCGACCAGTTGACAACGAGGTTGTTATCTCCAGACACCCACTCCGCGCTGATATCAGTGTAAACCTGGACCGAGTGGGACGCCCCATCGGTAGAGACCGCAGAGACCGCCAAGTAAGCAAATGGGGTTGATTGTTTCACGAGATCCGTAGGCTGTGTTGGCAGTTAGGATCTGCAGGATCACGAGGGCGGAATATATATATAATTACCTCGACCGGGCTCAAAAATCGCACAGTGAGGTCAACCGGACCAGCAGAGAGCACAAATATACTTTGGGTTGATGTGAACTTATTATAGAGACCACACGTGAGTTTGGCGCTTTGACTGCATGAATAAGCGAACCTGTGAGCTTTTCTGTGTCGCTTTGGTGAACGTCACTCCTGGGACATTGGGAGCTCCCAGGAAGCTGAAAGGTTTCCCGTCAACCTTGACAAAACCAGCCCAACCGACTATCTGCAGGGGATGTCAAACGAATTAATAAATATGAATAGAACTGGGCGGCGATTTACCTGGCCCGTCCAGAAGGTCGGCCAGACGTCGTTCAACGCGGCACCCGCTCCCTGGGGAAGCCAAGCGGAAAGGTATGGGGTCCTGACAGCGAGCGGAATAGACGCCGGGTTGAAAGGCGTCGCCGTCCAGCTGAATGCACTGGCTGAGACTACAAAGAGTAGAAAAGTGGACAAAATTCTGAGTATTTCCATTGCTGGATAAGTTACTTCCTGTTCGCCCTGTGGGGCTTGCTTTATATTCTGGTGGAGCATGAGCATCTTGTGGGGGCCATGACGACCTGGGTCAGAGTTGGGATCATGAGATGCAACAGCTGCAATTCGGAGCACAAGCTACTGATATTCTAAGATTTGCTGCCATACTTTGAGAAGCCCGAAGCCAGCCCCCGACACCGGTAGAGAGCAGCCTGTGGAAATTTTTGTGCGCGAGGGGGCATGTGAGGGCTCGGAAACAATATTGGATCTGGGGATTTATTTCAGGATTCCTTTCATGATGTGCCATTTTGTGCTACCAACTTTGAAACGCGTATCATCCCACTGTTCCACAAGGGAGTCGTGGACGCGGTTTAGAAACTGATAGTGCCTTGAATGAATGTCAGTGAGTTAGTGTCAATGCACAGCAGATACTAGTAGTAGTAGTTTCTCAAGAAACTTCCACGGGCCGACAGTGGCGCGGCCATGATGCTACGTATGCATGGTGAGCATCACATTTCATATTTAGGCCTTAGCATCAGTGTCACCATCGGAGTTTAGCGAAAGAGGCTGACTTTTGATTCGCAGCCCCTAATTTCACCTGCCTCTTACCCCCATCCTATCGACGTTCTTTATACACATTCACACACCCTGGTGGTCTAAATTTCCTATGTTCACTCAAGTCCTTTCCTTGTCTCTTGTGCCCCTTCTCGTCCATTCCGCTCCGTGGCCCGCGACTCACTCTCGTTTCAACAAACTGGCTGGCCAAAAATCCCCAAGAGGCTCTCTAGAACTTCAGAAACCATTCATAAATAACATTACCCAGCCGGGGAGGATAATCTTACCTGGCGAGGCTCACCCATCCACTGTGCAGGTTGCTGAGAATACTGTGGAGCCTATGGTCATGGCATACTATCCGGACTGGGTTGGCGACTCTTTCCCTCCAGAGAAGATTGATTTTAGGCGATTCGACTGGGTCGATTTCGCCTTTGCTCTGCCAACCAGCGACTTCCAGCCTCACCTGGGATGATCCGTCAGCCGCACCGGGGCTTCTACAGAGGCTGGTCAACGCCGCTCACGCCAACGGCAAGAAAGTCAAGCTCAGTGTTGGTGGATGGACTGGTAGCAAGTGAGCCGCGTTGTATACTTCTGGTGCAATACGTCTCACCAGAATCACCAGGCATTTTTCTTCGGCGGTCGCAACCCCACAAAGTAGGCTAGTATTCGCAAGCAACATTTTGGCGATTTACGAATGGTACAAACTGGATGGCATTGACATTGACTGGGAATACCCCGGACATCCAGGGAACGATGGCAATAAAGTGAACCCGCTCGATTCAGACAATTTCTTGTCGTTTCTCCAGTGCCTCCGACAACTGCTCCCATTGGATGCCCGAATTACTGCTGCAACCCAAACAGAGCCCTTCGTCGGCGTCGACGGCCGACCAATGCAAGACGTGACTACCTTTGCCAATGTTCTCGACTGGATTCTAATAATGAATTACGACGTCTGGAGTTGTACGTTCTTCTGGCCCTCTCCTTTATTATTCCATTCACCTATATGCTAGCATCTCCCGATCCTGGACCAAATGCGCCAATGTATGATGCGTGCAACAACTCTAGTCCAACCAAACGCGAACGCCGCGGCAGCCTTCAATGCCTGGACGAAAGCCGGATTCCCTGCCTCGAAAATTACACTAGGGCTTCCCTCTTATGGCTATGTTTCGGATTCTTCCAATACAGAGCTCCGAACACGGTCTCTCCATCACTCTCGCCGTAATTCCACTTCCGCTCAGACATCCTCAATCAAGGTAGAGAGCGACGGGGATCTATCAATTCCGCGAACTCGTTCAACAAGGCGCTCTCACTGCGGACGCAAACTCTGGCCATGCCGACTACAGGACCTTTTCTGCATCTGGTGGCTACACAAACGCTGGGACAGCTGCTCCAGCACGCCCTATTTAGTGTCTGCGTCGGCCAATCAGGTCATCTCGTACGATGACCCCCATTCCCTAGCCATGAAGTCCAAACTCGTCAAAGCCACCGGTATGGCTGGCATTAATATGTTGATGTGCATGGGGATACAGACGAATGGGATTTGGTCGATGCGATTAGAGGTGCTCTAGAGCTACCAGTAGTTGATTAGCTACTCTACATAATTTACTGCTGCCAAGATATCTGGTTTACATGTCCGTGAATGCTCTACGAGAAATTGTCCGATGCTATGGATACATAATGGAGAGAGGTCGCAGCAATTGCGAATGGGTGCCGAACAGTGCGGCTGTTGTGTGGTGTGAGGGGCGAGCCATCTTCACCATTTTTTTCTTTGACGGGACCACTGTGTGGAGTGGATTTTGGCCCCGGTTTAGATAGGAGGATGTCGAATAGGACGTGTAGTTTAGTTGACGCCCAATAGTTTTTTGAACCCGAATTTCATGGTGGATACACCAGAAGTGCTTTTCTTTGTCTCGCGGCGAGCGGGGCGGAGGGCCTGACGGAGGTCCTCATAGGTGTTATGAGTGTCCCGGGGGACTGGGTGGACATGAAGAGGCCGAATGCGTTGGGGTATGATGGGGAGGAGGGGAAGGGAGTGCTGGAGACGGTAGCGAAAGACATTATGCTGTCGAGTGTGTAGGGAGAAACTGGTGTGTGTTGTGTGTATCTGACTCGGGATGGAGTGACTGGATGCTGGTTTGGATACCCCGCATCCCGTTGCTTAAGTACTTGCGTGGATTGGAGTGCTGTTGCATCGTGGTTGCGATCGGCCAGGATGGGTCCTCATGTCACTGGAAATTGCACGCAAAAATTACTTCGTATGGCAGGTGTTGAGGGTGCGCCCACAAGCCCAAACCACTCCAAATACCGACCGTAGTTACGAGGAGGTTATCATGGCAACATAGTGGGCGGATGGTCCTGCAATTGCGTGCATTTTGGGCGAACAATGTCATAAGAGGACGGCGCGATGCCCAAAAAGCTTTGTTTGTGTACCAGCTTGGAAACCAAACACTATTGAAACAAATTGGGAATCACCAATCCAAGACAATCTATCAACGGTGTACGGTAGTATACAAGTTTCTATGATACAATCAGTCGTCCAGGTCGAAAACATCATCATCAGCAGTGCTGGCCCCAACTCCACGAGACGGTGTCACATTGTACACCGTTTCCAGCCCTGTTGGGTTTGATTTTTGTATAACGCCTGGTATACATGTCATTCAAATATATGGCCAGCGACAACAAGGAGAGACATACCACACATGGACAGCCTCAGCTCCAGCGCTGCTGTCGGAAAGACATCTTCGTTTCCAAGCTCCTCGAACCCGATCAACCTGGTGACAAGAATGAAGGCAGACACCTTCAAACACTCGTGATAACACTCACCTGTCCTTCGAGACGCCATCCACGAAGCAAACAACACAAGGTAAGACCTTGATCCCCAACTTCTCAACAAGCCAGGGGACGTTTTCCACAAAGACACGAATGAATCGTGTATTAAAGTATTTCGGGGCAAGTTTCTGTGGATCGATTCGTGTGAGATGGCGGGGCCCCCGATTTGAGGTTGGTACCCACAGCCAGATGCTTATCCATGATTTCGCATCGCTTGAAATTTGAATGGTAGAAGTGTACTACGCATTTGGGCTCGTGTCTAACATACAACGGGTTGGCTGGTGGTCAGGAGGAACACAAAGCAGTAACTCACGCACTCACGCGTACCACCTCTTTCTCGTCCGCAATCTCGCCGTACGTCCCGTGCTTATTCTCCTTCATCTCTTTCATACGCTCCATCCTATAACACCGCATGCGGATCAGTGCCATCTAACGCACAGGGAGAGGAAGGGGGCACCTTACTCTCTTCTGAGAATTTCCAAGCCTTGTTCGCGCATAGTAGAGTTACTGTCATTTTCAATTTCTGCCTCGAGTTCCGCAAATAGGGCTTCGTCGTCGTCTTCGTCGTCCTCGTGACGACGATGAGAGTGGGATGGGTTGTTGGGCTCAACGAGGCGAGCGGCGAGCGATGCAACTTTGGAACTGAAGTAGACGTGAGCACAGAGCAGTCCAAAGACATAAGGGCACCTACCTATCCATCAAATCTAGCTTGGATGTGGTGATTGGTAAACAACAAGTCGCGATAGGTTGACCGAAAAGGAAATGACTGATCAGTGATTGTTGCTTCAACTTGTTTCCCCCACCTTGTATTTTATTCCAATGAAGCTCATCGGGAAGCACATAGACAAGCACGGCGCCGTACGTCCATTCATGACCCTGTGGATCTCATTAAACTGCCCCAGGGCCGTGTTACGCTGCGCCCAGAGGATGACGAAGATATGTGGCATTTGTACAATCTAATACAGCAAGGCGACATTGTTCGCGCACCCGCCATCCGGTGAGTTTTTAAAAAAAAAAAATGGCTGTCGTGCGCGGGGCTGAATGTATGATCCTCTCTTAGTCGAGTACAAAATGTATCATCAACGGGATCTACAGAATCGCATCGTGTGCGACTCAACCTCACAATTCAAGTATCAAGAGTCGAATTCTCCTCTGGGGCCGCCCCCGCAGCATCTTCCACAGAACCAGCAGCGGACCCGAGTGGGTCCTCCACGGCGCCAGCAACCACCGCTGCGCTTCACATCTCAGGTCGTGTGACAGAGGAGAACCCGCACGTCAAACTGGGTGCATTCCACACATTGGATATCGAGTCCAATAGGGATGTTAAGATAGAGAAGGCCGATGGTTGGGACAGCGTCGCCGTGTCCCGGGTCGAAGAGGCCATCATACCAGGGAGGGGGGCTGAGGTCGGTGCGGTAGTCTGTGGTGAAGGGACCGCCGCGTTCTGTCTGCTGTCGCAGCACATGACGCTTGTTACACACCGACTGGCCATGCCCATACCGCGCAAGTCAGCATACTCGGGGGCAACGCAGCGTGAGAAAGGGCTATCGAAATTCTACTCGACGCTATATGATGCATTTGTGAGGCACATACCCTACGCGAACGTGGGATTGAAGGTAATCGTGATCGCAAGCCCTGGCTGGGTGAGAGATTCTGTCCTTGAATATATTGTGGGGGAGGCAGGGCGGAGAGGGGATAAGGTGCTGCAACGAGCATTGAAGGAAAAGGTGGTCAAGGTGCATGTTACTAGCCCTCATGTACACAGCCTTGTGGAGGTTCTGAAAAGTCCCGAGGTATGCATCCATGCTTTCTGATGCACCGCCGCTGATATTCCTCAGATTGCCGCTCAATTGAAAGAGACCAAATTCGCAAAGGAGGGAATAATGCTGGACAAGCGAGTTTGATAACCTACACATTATTCATCCATTAACGCGATCGTTTTCAGGTTCTTCAAAATGCTCGGGACTGATGAAATGCGAGCGTGGTATGGACCCGATCACGTCGCGTTAGCGGCCGACCGTGGTGCTATTGGGACATTGCTCATTTCAGACGACCTCTTTCGGCACGTCCTACTCCTTATTTGCCTACTTAGGCGGTATGCTCATTGAGGGTTAGCTCAAGCGAGCCTGCTACGCGGAAGAAATATGTGGCTTTGGTAGAGGCGACACAGCAGAAGGGTGGAGAGGTACTAATATTTTCAAGCATGCATGAATCGGGACAACGTGAGGCGAATCAAATTACATGCCAGACCTCCCTAATATCTCTTGACAGAATTGAACCAATTGACAGGGATTGCTGCGATCCTTACATTCCCGCTTGATATTGAGGTAGTAGAGGCCGAGGAGCGCGAAGAAGAGGAAAGGAGAAGGCAGGAAAACGAAGAGAAGATGGAGGGAGGTTAACTCATCAGCATCGTATGGGCTGTACATCGACCTGTCACCACTGCACCCCGTGATGAACATGGTCCACCTGCAATTTGGGCGAGCAGGCGCCTGGGGATTTAGGCAGCTCGGGTATCAGCGTGTGTAATGGGCCAAGAAACTGGGTTTGACGGGCTGTGGTTATGATGATGATGATGATGATGATGATGATGATGATAACACCCATCCACCACTCGGAGAGATTTTCCGTGTGGAACCATCAAACAGGTTTCCCAGAGTTACTAGATGACCCTACACGGTTATTTGGAGCAAGATGACTCAGATGTCATTAGTTCGAACGACCTTTCGCCCAAGGCTATGCACATTAGCGGGGATAGTACCCTCAAGTCCCAATGCACATCGAACGTGCGGCCTATTGTGGCTTTGCGTAGATGAGTTTGGTTTCCACTTGTTCCCAATTCAACTAAGACCTTTGAAATAAAGAGCCACCCCACGCACGTTTCTATAAAAATCTCCAGTAGCTGATTCTGGTTAATAATATCGGGGACGCTCATGGCTGGCATCCAGGGATTGGACTCCGCCATCTGGATTCAAGTTTTGGCCCACCCTTTTTCGGTAATTCATAGTGCGACAGCGCCAAAATCCGAGTTGCAGAGCCCGTCTGCCATCAAGAAGCGCCTCTACATTACGCCACCACACGACATTTGGGCGGCATCCCTCTCAGGGCAAGATTCCCTTTGAGAGTGCGGTCGCTAAACTCTTGAGCAAGTCCAAATTTGCCCGCATATCCCCGGGCGTTCTGATATCTCGAATCGGAGCCGGCGCGGGAGTTTTCCAGCCAACTAGCAACAAAAACGAACCACTCAGCGCATGCCGTTATTTTGAATTGCCGTGGCGGCTGGCTCGCACCTGGAGGCCGTTCGGTGACACATGGGATCACCTTCGCTTTATGCACATGAATGTACCACCGGAACCTGGGAGTGGTCTATAAAATAGATGACTTGTTTGTGTCTTTCCTAAGGTATACTTCAAGCCATTCCACTCCTCCATTAGCGCAGTAAATTAACCACCTTTCATCACCAGACCTACTCGATAGCCCGCTCTCCAGGGATGCCTGCGGTCAGAAAACCTTCGGTATGCGGAATGCTTGTGTGTGCCGGCGGTCTGGATTAATGTTTTCTTCTTAGACCTGTACAAGATGTGGGACAACGACGACTTCAGCATCCACGTTAGCTCGTCACCGAGAATCTCACTGCCCCTTCCGCGAGATAACTGGCATTGCCAAACCCAAGTGCCAGTATTGCAATGCCAGTATGAGCCGCCGCGACGCGGTCAGGAGGCACGAAAAGAAGTGCCCTTCCCGGGGTACCACAGGCCGGATATCTTGTCAGGCCAATACGAACCATCCACAATTCTTCGCCGCGACATTTCCTGGTCAAATTCCTGGACACCTCCCAAAAGACTTTTCTCCTCAAAGGTCATACCCATACGGTTACGAACCCACGTGGTATCCCTTGGGTGAGGTTGATTCCCATACCACGCTTTTGGCTGGGGCCTTGAATCCCCCAAGCCAGTCCTGCTTCAACCCTCCCGGGGTGTATTTCACTGGTAATGATCATTATGTTTGGACCGCCTGATCGTCAATCATTATAGTGGGCACTGCAGTCAATCATTTTCTTATCTTATGTTTACGTTAATCAAATAGATGCAGTGTAGCTACCACCCGTCTCTGCACCAGCTCTGCGCCTCCTACTTTACACAGCCAGGATTCCTGTTTCCCCTCCAGAGTAGAACTGTATATTTCAAGTGTACTCCGAGTCCCAATTTATACACTAATGATATTCCGTGCCGCTTTCTTCCCAAGCATGCCTTAAGTTCGTTTTCTTTCTGGTTTCTGCTACCTCCTAAACGCCCGCGACTCATTTGATGCGAACGCGAACGGGGATATCGCACTGCCTATGCCACCCCCCTCTAGTCAACTAACAGTGAAGGGAGGAATTTTATTTTTCCATACTTATATGAATCTGAGTTGGTCCACTGCAGCGTTGAATGAGCCCGAACACTTGAGGACGGGAGTCCTTCCCACCACTCAGCTTGCATAAAGATGTCCCGACCGTTCAATCATATGCCCCCTGAGAAAGTAGTGCACTCAGTGCTCCATCTTCACAGATTGGTGGGATTCTAGGGGACACACGACGCCATCGTGACGACTCGGGACCTTCGCGCCAACGGTCTGAATCCAAATCTGACAGCGGTGCAGCTAACTCCGATAGCATGAATGAGGGTGCCAGAGACTCCCTGAAAAGGCAGACGGGCTAAGGCTATGCATCAGTTCTGTTTCGACTTGGGACAATGGTAGATAGAATGTTGTCGCGTGTATACACATATATTTCTCTCGAGAACCCCACCTTCTAAAACGCCCGCGAGGCATCCTTGAAATGCGCGGGGATATTGCACTGCCTGTGAATATTGACAAGCTAGAGGTAATTTTACTTCCCATCGTTCAAGTGGTTCCTTTCAATTTGAGACAACTTGGCGACAGAAGGTGGTCTAAACGTTGGTGCGTAATGACTCTTGCTTAGTATGGCGTAGTGAATTGAAAGAATAATTCGAATAGCATCCTTGTTGCGATCCTTACGCTTCCACTTGATATCGAGGAAACAATTTTAGGAGACGGCCGGAAATCACGCCGAAGGAAGATGCCAAAGGGCGGTTGATTTAAAAACAAGACGGACTCAGCTTTCAGAAGGCGATCTTTGGCTTAGCTTGGAGTCAATGGATCCTTGCTATACAAACCGGGGCAGGACGGGACGCCGAGTTACACTGGGGCCTAAGGTGGATTTCGTCGTGATGGGTAAGAAATTGATGCCATCAGCAGATACTAATTACAAGTTTGGTTGGTGGATGTGAGATAAGATCTTGAGCAATGGGTGAGTGAACGGGCGTGGTGGATGATCGAGTACAGAGTTACCGCACATATTAGGGTACGTCGCCCCTGCAAAGGTTGATCCAGGCCCGAGTCCCACTACGATCTCGGAGGAAGCAACAGCTCAAAGCTGGGCTATACTAGGGTATTCTTTTTTTCCTTTTTGATGGGGTGGTTGGATTCAATAGACTGGCTAATAAATGGGTAGCCGTCGTTTTGAGGTCGGTCCGCTTGTGTTTCTGGCAATTGCTGGTGCAAACTCACTACCACCAGGTTGAAAGTCATGTTCCGGCACATATTTACAACTTCATTTTGTGCACATGGCCTCGTCATTGGAGCCTAGGAGTAATTGCCTGGGTACGGTATATAAGGATTTGGCTTAGCTGCTTTGGCTTGGCTGCGTTTCTTCCCAGGTTTAATCGACTTCGAGTTCCCTTTTCATTGTCCTGGAAATGGTGTGTAGTATTAAGAAGTCTTCTGTTAGTTGGGTAAATGAACCACCCGCTTCACCAACCAGACACGCTTCATATTGGTGGAAGGGGGGATGCCCAACCACCACCGGAACCCCCGCGCCAACCCAACTTTTGGCCGAGCTGTTCTTTTATCTAGTTCTATCTGTCCTATCGCCCATTCTCCAGGAGCGCTTGCCGCTGATGGCGAATATTTGGTGCGCTAATGTGTGTATGCTGCTGGCCTGGATTAATCTTTTTTAGACTTGTGTGAGATGTGGGAAAAGGATTTCCTCAACATCCGCACTGGCTCGTCACCAAAACGAGCACTGCCCCTTCCTCGAGGTAACTGGCATCGCCAAACCCAGGTGCCAGTATTGCCACGAGAGCAAGAGCCGCCGTGATTCCGTAAATAGGCATGAGAAGAAGTGCGATGCCCGATTCTCAAACAGCGGAGCCCCCAAGCCGTCAGTGCGCCCGAGGCGGTCTCACAGGAAAGCGCGTGTTGTCAATGATCTAAACCGTTCGATGAACCCTCCGTCAGGCCCACACAATTTTCCAACCGTGACCAGCCCTTGTTTGCGCCCTCTCCCGGGGACCACAGGGCGGGTATCTTACCAGACCAACACCGGCTACCCACAATCCCCCACCGCAACACTTCCTGGAGAGGTTACTGAACACCTCCTAGGGGTTTCCATTGCACAAGGGTCGTACTATGGTGGTTACCACTGCTCGTCCAATGAATTTACACAATATCCATTGGATGAGGTTGATCCCTACGCCGCGCTTCTGGCTGAGGCCAATCATTCCTCTTTAAACCTTCCCGGGACGTATTTCGGTAGCCCATCTGGTTGTTGGATGTTGAATGATGAGCACTGAAACCAATTCCCCTCTCGCTCTCGCATATGTTAATCAAACAGATGTAGTACAACCACCACTACTGGCTCTATGTAGTACCCCAACTCAATACAGCCGGGGGTTCCCACCAGTGGTAATTCCCATTTCCAATTCTCCTTTAGGGTAGAGCCGCGGGCTGCAACTTGAAGGTCTTGAAATGATGTCATGTCACATGCAGAGTCGCGATGAGCAGACAAGATCGAGTGCCCCTGGGCGGGGTCAAGTTTTGAGACTGAATGGCCAATTTATGCTTCGTTTCGTTCCACCATGATCAGTGTAAAACGTCCAAGGTCTGCAAGCCCCCTAGTCAATATCCACAAGAAACATCGTACCAACTATAATCCCGTTCTCAACAAAGTCGCGACTCCTGAAGCTGCCGCCGCCGTCGATGCAGACCCCCCGTTGCCAAAGCTTCTTAAAGCCATTCAGAATGGTATAAAAACCCCTGACGTTGGGTCTTTAATTATATATTGGATGCGAATGGCGGACCTCCGTAGTAAATCATTCTTTTTTCACCACCCCAATCATCAAGTTGACGCGTCTAAGTCTTTGATAACAGGGCTCTGTCGCAAGCGTCTTTGCAGGCACAGAATCAGAGCATCCCCTTGATTGTGTTATTTATCTTGAGTCCACAGGATTATGTTGCGCATGACCGAGGTGCGCGCAGGATAGATTTCACCTTACGTAGCCTTCGCAATCTGAAGGTGTGTTCATTGCAACCTATGTAACCCTCTCAACACATAATTGCTGAAATACACAGGATACATTGTCTGAATTCCATATCCCGCTACACACCATTTGCTGCACATCGCGGGGGAGTGTGCCATCGCGTGTGCTCTCTTTCCTTTCGGACCTTGGTTGTAATAATATATACGCAAACATTGAATACGAAATTGACGAGCTCCGTCGGGACATCAAAGTGTGCGACCTCGCCAAACAACAAGGTGTCAAAGCCACATTCGTTCACAATAAATGTATCGTGGAGCCAGGCGTCGTCGTGACAAAGGAGGGCAAACATTACGCAGTATATACATTGTTCGCAATTCCGATTTTTGGCGCTGACGTATGGCAAGGTCTATTCCCCTTACCAGCGTAACTGGTTGGCGGTTTTAAATGCTGACATTCCACATTACCTCGAGAATTGTTCAGGGCCACACTCCAACGACCCCTCCCTGCGAACCGCGGATAAATTCGGCATTCTCTTTGACACCCCAATACCAGATCATATAACAGGTTTCGAGCTCGAAGAATCAGACAGGCTACAGATGGAGCAGGTCTGGCCCGCTGGGGAGGAAGCCGCTGCCGAGGTGTGTACACAAATCTATCATTCTATGAACGTGTTACATAAATTATATAGATACTGGAACGATTTCTGTATACCAAAGCACGGGCTTCGCAGCTTGGCGCTGTCGATCCGCTTGCACCTGGTGCCATCGAGTCCACCAAGAGCAATCGGGTCTTGAATTACGACAAGGAACGCGACAGGGCGGACCGGGACACGACAAGTCGGCTCAGGTAGGGGCTGATTACTTGGTTCAGGGCTTGATCCCAGCTAAAATTACATCAGCCTCTACCTATCGGCAGGCGTCATCTCCTCCCGCGAATGTGTCCGCCAGACCATGCGTCTGCTTAAGATAAACAAAGTTGAAGGCGGGAGCACCTCCGGGGTCGGGCGTTGGGTACAGGAGCTTGCGTGGCGGGATTTCTACACCAATATTCTTGCCGCCTTCCCCAGGGTCTCCATGGGCCGGCCATTCCTCGAGAAATACGCGGGGGTCGTGTGGGAGAACCACCAGGCGCCCGGGGGCACTGTGCAAGGCAGTCCTCCAGCTGGGGATGGGGAGATGTTTCAACGGTGGAAAGAAGGAACAACGGGCGTGCCAGTGGTGGACGCGGCGATGCGGTGCCTCAAGAAGATGGGGTGGGTGCACAACCGCATGCGTATGATTACGGCGATGTTCTTAACAAAGGACCTGATGATCGATTGGCATGTCGGTGAGCGGGTGTGTTTTTTTCCCGCCTCCCTTGGGGCCATTGGAGCTGATGGACGCAGTATTTCATGGAGCAGCTCATCGACGGCGATCTGGCGTCGAACAATGGCGGATGGCAGTGGTGCGCGAGTACCGGTGTTGATCCCTGTCCATATTTTAGGATTTTTAATCCGTACACACAAAGCTTGAAGGTACTAATACCCAGCCGTACTTTCCTCTAGCCCTGCTAACCCCGCTGTAGGTGGACCCCACGGGCGAATTTATCAGACACTGGGTCCCCGAACTCAGCAAGCTCAGGGGATCAGGTAGGTCTCCTTTCTTTGCTGTTAGACTAGTGCTCACCTGGAAAACCAGACCTACACAACCCCCCCACGGCCGCCGCCAAAAAATTGGGCTACCCGACGCCGATTGTTGACCATGCTACGGTGAGACAGCGCGCATTGCGGAGATATAAAAACCCCGGAGAGGCGTGAATGCGAGCCAGCGCAGAACTGTATATTCACCCTATTCTTACATTGTCCACCTCCCGATCATTTCAATCAACATAATCTATCGCCGCCGAGGGTTGACATGTTTTACATTGCGAAATACACCATGAGGGGGATTGTTGAAATCCAAATACTACTACATTATCAAGCTACCACACTAAAGCACCACCCCGTATCCGGGGCACTGTCCACGCCACGTTACATCGCTCAACAAAACACGCCGATAGGGGTGTTCATTCTTAAATTAATCAGTACGCGAGCGCTGTTGAAGCGGAAGAATGGGACGATTAGGTGTATTTTTCACGGGCCCAGCGGGCTCCGGCGACAAGGTTGATGAGGGACGCTAGAAATAACTGCGATGAGCGATATCTAAAAATAGACAGAGTAAGGCATACCCTCGGTCTCCTTCCATCCACGAGTCTTCAGGCCGCAATCGGGATTGACGAAAAGGAGGGAGTCTGGGAGGATGTCGAGCATGGACTTGAGGCGGTCCTTAATCTCCTGGTCTCCGGGGACACGGGGCGAGTGGATGTCATAGACACCGGGGCCAATCTGGTTAGAGTATCCGTAGTGCTTGAAGGTGTTGAGGAGCTTCATGTCACTCTTGGACGCCTCAATGGAGATGACGTCAGCGTCAAGGCGCTGGATGGAGGGGAAGATGTCATCAAAGTCAGAGTAGCAAAAGTGCGAGTGGGTCTGGAGCTGGTCGGTCACGCCGGCGGTGGCGAGCTTGAATGAGTCGACGGCCCATTTGAGGTAGGCATCCCAGTCAGCGCGTCGGAGGGGGAGCTACGAATTGGGTCAGTACAATCGAATGTAATGACGGCTGTATGGTATACTTACACCCTCGCGGATGGCGGGCTCGTCGACCTGGATAGCGTTGATTCCAGCCTTCTCGAGGTCGATGACCTCATCGCGGAGGGCCAGGGCAAGCTGTTTGGATTGCAGCTCACGCGACACGTCAGCACGGGGGAAGGACCAATTGAGGATAGTAACGGGGCCTGTAAGCATTCCCTTCATGGGCTTCTTGGTGATACTTTGGGCATAGCTACTCCATTTGACGGTCATAGGCCCAGAGCGGCTAACGTCTGAAACGATGATGGGGGGGCGAACATAGCTAGGTGAGCAATGGTATTAGAAACGCGCAATATCATGGCGAATAAATCGAATTTACCGAGATCCATAGCTCTGCACCCATGCGTTCTGGGTGAAGACGAATCCGTGCAGCTGCTCTCCGAAGTATTGGACCATGTCGTTCCTCTCTGGCTCACCGTGGACCAAGAGGTCGAGACCGATCTTTTCTTGGAAACGTACGACGGTTTCGATTTCCTTCTTAATAAAGTCTTCGTATTCCGCCTCAGTGATCTCCTTCTTACCAAGTTTAGCACGAGCTTGACGAATCTCCTTTGTTTGCTGGGTGCATGATCATGTGTTAATTGATATCGGCGTAGTAGTGGAAAATGCATACGGGGAAAGAGCCAATAGTAGTAGTGGGGAACTTGGGGAGGTTAAGGTGCTTAGCTTGAACTTCGTGTCGGACCGCGAAGGGGCTCTGACGTTCAAGCTGTTCAGGGGTGATAGCGGCAACACGCTTGCGCACAGTGTCGTCAGAAGTGCTCTCGAACTTGCGGCGCTTGGCGATGGAGGTCTTGTTTTCCTCGAGGGCAGCAGCGATCTTAGCGTCCTGGGAACCTGACAGAACGGCAGCAATGATGGAGACTTCTGAAGCCTTCTCCAGGGCGAAAGAGAACCAATCCTTTTGCTCGGCAGTGAGCTTGTTCTCAGATGCTAGAGTGACGGGAGTGTGGAGGAGAGAGGAAGAGGTGGCAATGATGACACGGTCTTGACCAACAGCGTCAACAGCCCTCTGTGCCAATTTGATGGCGGCTGAAAAGTCAGTCTTCCAGATGTTACGGCCGGAGACAAGACCGAGGGACAGGACAATGTTTGTGGATTTGACGGCAGCAACAACCTCGTCGAGCTGGCCAGGGGCACGGTCGAGGTCGATGTGGAGACCAGCAACAGGGAGCTTAGAGACGAATGAAATATTAGAATCCAAACGGGAGAAGTAGGTGGTCAGCATGATTTTGGGGGAAATTGGAGCAAGCTCCGCGTAGGCAGTTGCAAACTGCTTCTCGAGGGATGCCGCGCTGTCAAGGGCAAGGATGGGCTCATCCACTTGTACCCATTCCGCACCAGCAGTCTTGAGATCAGCCAAAAGGGTTTTGTAAACGGGGAGTAGTTTGGGGAGGAGTGAGATTGGCTGGAAGCCAGGCTTGGCGTCCTTTGAGGCCTTGCCAAGAACAAGGAAAGAAATGGGGCCAAGGACGACTGGGCGGGTGGTAACACCAGCAGCCTGAGCCTCCTTGAACTCTTCCACGGCCTTGTTAAAGTTGAGTTTGAAGTCCGTCTCATCGGAGAACTCAGGGACTACAAAGTGGTAGTTGGAGTCAAACCTGGAGGAGAAGGTACGGCGTATTTAGTCACCGCTCAATCCAATTTACTTTGAGTAAATACCATTTTTTCATCTCGGAGGCGGGAACATCAACGCCATCGGCTTGACGTCCACGGCCCATGGCGAAGTAGACGTCTAGGGGGGACAGACCAAGACCAACATAACGCTTCGGGATAACGTTGAAGGCAGCAGAGTGATCAAGCACATGATCGTAAAGGGAGAACTCGCCACTGGCGAAAAGGTTATTCAATTACCCCTGCAGGATCGATAACAATCTAATCTACACACCTTGGGACGAAGTCAACGCCATGAGCTTTCACGCTGGTCCAACTGGTCTTTTTGACTTCAGCGGAGGCCTTGGTGAGATCATCAGCGGAGATTTTTCCAGCCCAGTAAGCCTCGACAGCCTTTTTGACTTCGCGATTAGCACCTGAGCATGATAAGAAATCGATCACATCAAGCAATGCATCATCCAAATCATACCAATGCGAGGAAATCCAAGAACACTAGACGCGACCATGTTGAATATTTTGTGAAGGGATAGATGGGGGTCGGATAGAGAGTCTTGAAGAAAGATTGCGCGACTTTTATTTAGAATTCATTCACTATGAGCACGTGCCTGGCCCCTGAGATCGATAAAAATCGATGATGTTATCGTCGCGTCCGTCCTTAGTACTCCTTACGTACACTCCAGTGAGAGCAGCCTTAGGCGCCGAACTCCATTAATTGGGTAGTTACCTCCAACTTGATAGCTATACATGTACAGATACGACTTGAGAATAAAAACACATTGTTATGCTATGGTAACCACAAACAATGCCTTGATGCGACGTGTGCTCAAAAGTCTCCAAGTGTATAAAGTATTTGTCATTTCATCGACCGTATGCATATTCCAGTCGGTAAAAATATATTGCGGAAATCAACAGTGGAGGTGATACATATCGCGTACGGATGGGATGTACCCCTATGGATTCATCTTACGTATGGTATTTATTTTATTTTTGGTGATGAAGTTGGGATAGGATGGAGTAGGGGTTGTCATAATTAGTGTGGGGAAGGAACGAAAAACAAGGGAAAAATGATGAAGTGATTTCATGATGATCCACTTCCAGCCGAGAGGCCTTTGATTCGACGAACTGCCATACGGAAAAGATGCGTATGCCTTGCGGGAGGCTTCTTGCCACGCATATCTTGGGCTGGGGCGGGGCGGTATGCAATTTCAGCAGCAGGGTTTGCCGATTGACCAATCCCTTGGTCTTCGGGTAGGTCGGGAACATCCGTAGCAGGATCTACAGCTTGACTTGCGGGTGTGATTGGACCAGAGCTTTCAGTCCCCGAATTTGATTCCGAGCTGATTGAAGACGTTGATCCGATGATAAAATGTCCAGCATCGTCAGGGAGTACCCGTGCAGGACCATGTTGGAAGGCTGGCAGAGGGTCATCGGAGGGACTATCAAAGGTGTAAACTTCATCCGAGGAAACAGATGTTTCGGAATCGTTACTACCGCTGGCGTCTTGGACGGTATCTTCAAGGGGCGGCTCAGATACACCAGGGTTGGTGTTCACATCGACAGCGGCGGCACGGACACAAGGAGATGCAGAGGAAAGCTCCGCTTCGGACATGAAGAATGTATCCAATCTCATGACTTCCTTCCGCAGTTCAGGCAAGGTGATACGACAAAGAGGGTTGAGGTGGAAGATGCGCTTCAGAAGTTGGTTGGCACCATCCGAAATCGGTAATACTTTCCTGAGGAAGTCTTTGTCGTGGAGGTAAGCCGCGAAACACTCGTCCTTACTCGTGGCATAGCGCCAAGGGTTACGCCCAGATATCATGTTTGTGAGAATAACGCCCAAAGACCAGATATCGCTGTGCCGCGTAGAGTATCTTCCGAGAGTCAACTCTTTTCCAATACACTCTAGAAATGGACATGAGCCAGCGGTTAAGATGGGACAATGGGGGGGCTTGCCGGGACTCATGTAGTACGAGCTTCCACAACCAAAGTCCTTGCTGACACGGCTCTGAGTGGATAGACCAAAGTCCGCGAGTTGCAAATGAGAGCCATCCTGGGAGCAGAGGACGTTTTCGGGTTTGATGTCGCGGTGAAAGACTCCATTTTCGTGACAGTAATGTACGGCGTCAATTAATTGAACGAATGCTTCCTTGATAAGCTCCACATTGTTGCGGTAAATGCGCTTTTCAGTTATAGCAGCAAACAAGTCCCCGCCTGGGCATAGATCCAACACGACGAAGACAAAGCGCCCCTCTGAGAATACCTCGTGGAACGTAACGATGTTGGGATGGCTGCAGACGCGTTGGTGGAGCTGGAACTCGCGGGTCTGAAACTCTTCTTGACGTGAGCCAGCCATTGGTTTGTAGAGACATTTGACAGCATAGTAAACCCTCTTCTCTCCTGGGGAGGTTGTGTCCAAAGCGCGATAGACCCTGCCATAAGCACCAGAGCCCAGAGTATCCAACAGCTGAAGACGACCGGCGTCGATGAATTTACCAGCGAGGTCGGGTATAGCATCAATGTCAGGAATGTGGACCATGATGAAATCAAATCGAAAGCAAACAAGAAAAAAAAGTGTGGAAGAAATAGTTGGGATGTGACCGAAACCTCTGAAAGTAGAAGATGAAGGTAAGAAGGAGGTTTGATGGGGGCACCCCAATCACAAACCCCGCCTTTTATAGCCCGACTGTTTGGAAAAAGGAGGCTGACGGGGTCGAGGCCCTCTACTTCTAAATTTAGATCAGCCGACCCAGATGATTGGTTCGAAGAACAGCGCATCATGATCAGCTTCCGACAACGGCCCGAGTGCTCTGAGTCTTGATCCAGAAAGTGATAGCTGCGTGGAATCTAGTAGTGGTCATGTCAACTTCCCCCCGGACACAATAATATCACCCAAATCGGCACAGGCGGTCCGTTATAAAGCGGGTTCCAACCTCTTGATTCATCTAACCACCCTCTGCTCCTCCCACCCAGCAGAAATCATGTCTGATAATCCCTCTTTCGTCCTACAAGATATCGAGAAAGTTGCATATGAGCAACGGCCCATCCCTCAGAGTAACTATCCAGTACCATTTCTCCCCTCCCACAGGTGGTACTGACCAATAACCCCCAGTCTCGGATGACGACGTCCTCATCGAAGTCAAGAAAACAGGCCTGTATCTTACGTCTCTTGCCATTTTAAAATTCCAATCAACGCTATCAATTATACATAGGCATTTGCGGATCTGACGTTCGTCACTTGATCTAGTCTTACCTACCCGGGATATCGTTTAATTTAACATCTAGGTGCATTTTTTGGTCGAGGGGCGCATTGGCGATTTCATAGTCAAAAGCCCAATGGCAAGTTCTTGGAATGCATCTGGACAAGTACTGACCCTAGATCAGGTTCTTGGCCATGAATCCGCCGGAATCATCTCAAAAGGTGCCCAACAACAACAGCGTATTCATTGATCCTAACACAGGGCCAGTCGGTCAAAACGTCAAACATCTCAAGGTCGGAGACAGAGTCGCCATGGAGCCTGGGGCCACTTGTAGTGCGTGATATTCACCCCCATATGCCGCGTTCTTATACTAACGAAATCGAAAACAGGAAAGTGCGAAGTTTGCAAGGCAGGCCGATATGAGGTCAGTAGTTCCGTTAGGTCTATTAGGCATATGACATGATGCTGCCTA
>JADNYI010000545.1:0-21962 GCA_015501065.1 Infundibulicybe gibba | reverse complement strand
GGTCCGCATTCTAGTCACGATCATCCATCATCGCTGAGAATTTTCATTTCAGATTCAGAGTGTTTTACCTGGCCTGCTCTGAGTTGTTCAACATGGACGGAGGGCAACAGTGAGTGTCTGTTTTCCCGTGTGCGTTTTGTGGATCCTCAACTCTATAGGTGGGGGGTCGGCCATTATCTATTCAAAGCAAAGGAATGATGCGCCGCGACGCGTGGACTCTGTAGTACCTCAAACTCACAACATAATATCATGCGATTAGAGGCTGTAATGATATACTCGAAGCTGCCGTCCTCCTTGCGTGGTCCCGATTATGTAAAAATCACTTTACTGGCTTGGGTTCCAGCGAGCTTCGAAGCCATCATGTAAACAATCCTCAGCGACCGATGCTCAAGTTACTGTAGTAAAACCTGAGACGACTCAAGCCGAGATGATAGATGATATCATTTGATGGCTTTCCTTATCTATGCATTTGTTTGTACCTGTTGTAAGGCCCCTAGGCTATTTTGTCTTAGGTAGCGACAAGCCTCGAGGAAGATTCTTTCTTTGCTCCTGACCATAACTTCAAGGTTGCCCTCGTTCCAGAGAGGGTTATTTTTTTCTTTTTCCTCGTCGTAATTCTGGTATTTTAGCTTGGCAGCTTCATGTCTTCCCACCCAATACCTCCTGCACCAAGCTTTGCTGAATTTAAGTTTAATACTATAGGTCAACAACCTGTGCTTCTCAAGCGTTTTTCTGCTCCAGATCAGACACTTCAATCATCTCCGTCTCCATCTCCATCTCCAGCGCAGCAAAAGCCGGATTTACTTTCCGACGCAATCAGGACCCCTATCTCACTTTCTAGACCTACTTTGCTGCAAGCGCTGGCGAACCAGACTCCTCCTGCCCAAGATCCTCCACTTACGATGGAAACGAATAGCATGGTCGTGGATGACTCTGTTTCCAGGGTGGTCGGCGATGTTTTGCCGCCCAGGAATGGTCCCCACCAGACCACTAGCGCCCCTAGTGCTCGTGTTATCCACGACTTCAACAGCCCTAGTCAAGCAGGGGATGTAGAACCGTTGGGGTCAGCTTCTGTCGGCGCAGAGAATTTCACCGATGAACATACCCATCAGAACCCCAATCAAGGCCATGTCGCCCCAGAGCCAATCGCCAACACCGTACATGCCCCGAGACCCCGCCTTCCTTCGAATGGGCATGGCTTTCACCTGTCGCAGTTCCTCGCAGATGATACTACACTGGTCGAACCGCCCACTTTATTATATCCTCAATCAGCCGAGCCCACAACCCCACCCGCGCCTTGGCTTCGTACCTCCCCTGTCTCGTCACCTGCCTCTTCACCCTCGACCAGCCCATCCCCATCAGTGTCAGAAGCTGCAGGGTTTTCATTAGCAGCTCTGCGTCGTATGCAATCCCGTCTTTTGTTAGCCTTGGAGAACATGAGCCCACCCAGTACTAGGACAGCGCTGCGCCAGGTCCAATCGGCTAATAATCATTCTGCTACAGCCCTTGCTGCAGCACATCGTGCCATCGCACTTGCTCAACAGTGTTCCGCTGCTGCCCAAGAAGCTGTCACTGCTGCGAACGAATCCCTGACATCTGCGGAAAAATCGCGCACCTGATCAACGATGCTCTGGGTTCGGTGGAAGAAATTAGCTTCGGCAACGGTGGGGAGAATAGCAAAGAATGGGAATACAAGCAACGTATTGTCGAAATGAAAGGTGATCTGCGTATGATAGGTGATTGGATGGCTGAGAGGGAGACTCGGGAATCTCGGGCGAAGATAAAGAAAGAGAAGAAGAAGAAGGCAAGCAAAGCGAAAGGTCGAGGCCGGACGTGCATGAAATCCCTTTGACCTCAACTCACGAACCGGATGTGAACGGAGAACGTACTATAGGGGCCCAATCTCCCCAAGCTGCTTCATCCAAAAAGAGGTAGACGTTCAAATGTCAGACGAATCTAGCCGAATGGAGTCATCTACCCACGCCGACAACAGTAGTCTAACTGATAATCATACGCCCCGGAACGATGGCTCTGTGAAACAACAATCGAACATGGGCTCTACCCTCCAACCCCCTATAACCACCAGCACCGTCCCGTCACCACCAATTCCCGCGAGTCAACAGATGGCTGACCCCCCACAATGGCCGTTGAGTCGACCACAGGACGCTGGATTTTCCCAACGGAGCGTGTCAACTGCGCGGACCGAGTTACAAGGAAAGGCGGACGAAGAACTCAAGAGCGGCTCAGCGAAGAACAGCAAGTCGAGGCTGCAGCGGCGAAAGAGATTCGTGAAGAGCTGGAAAAACAGAAAGAGCGCGAGAAAGTCATGTTGGATAGGGAGCGGGATGCTGCGCTTGCCAGACAAAGAGCCAACGACGAAAGTATCAAGCGCCTCGCTGATAAACAACGGAGGAAGCCATGGCGAAGGCAAAGGAAGATGTACAACGCGAAAATGAGGGCTAGAGGGAGAAGGTGTCTGCGGAACAAGAAGCAATTAAAAAGCGAGAGGCTGAAACCGCCAGAGCAGCAGCGCAGGCCGAATCCCAGCGCCAGGTCGATGAGGCTATCGCGAGATCCGAGGAACAGGAGCGAAAGCGTCAGGAAATCTCGCAGGGAAGCGTCGTGCCAAAGCGGAGGAAACCAATCGAATACTAGCTGAGCGGTCTCAGGACAAACAAGCGGTCCCAACCATGCTACCCTTCCATCCACCCAACAACCTGAGTCGCAGGCATCCGTCCCTCCTGCTGTTCCATTTGGTAACTTAGTGGCCCGCTCAACTCTTCTTAACTCCACTCCCGTCCGGGCCAAAACAAATTCCCCTGGAAAAAAACAGGTTCCACCTCGTGCTCTGTCTCGTGCTCCCGGTATTCTTCATGGTGGTGATTTTATTCCCGACCCTCACACGTTCTCAGATAATTCGGCCCTCAACCATATCTCTCAAAAAAACGACACATCGCCCTCTAACACGCCCCTTATTAGCGGTCCCATCAAGTACTCAAAATCATGAAGTTTCCGTACCTCTACCTCGTGGCATCAGTCTCCCCCCTATCGTACATATTCCAGCCCGTGAATCACCAGTAATCGCCTTGGCAAATACCCCGTCTGTGTCAGTCTTTCGCCAATCTCGTGATCTGGGGAATATGCCGGTAGTATCTAGGCCACACCTACCTGAATCTGCACAGCATGAGCAGGCCATCAATCTGCGTTTCCTCATGGACGCGACCGGAATACCCTTGGAACCCCATATCAATGTGAAGCAGGAGATAAAGGAGGATGACCAACTACTCCGGGGCCAAGAGAATTCTTCCCAATTTTTCGTACATGGTCCCCAAGAGCCGACTCAACCTATTCCACCAGCCGGTCATGTCCAGCGCTCCACCCCCTTGCCCACGGCCCAGATCCCCAGACCTGAATCCAATCATGCGCGGAACTCGCTCAACAACGCACGACACCTACGCGTCCGAGATATACTAACGAAGAAACAGCTGTCAGCCGCAGTGTCGGGTCGTATTTCAGTCAATCCCAGCCTTTGAATGACACAGAAGCAACCAGACGACCAGTTGATTCCCGTATTTCGGGAGCCAACGAACGGGTTAATCCAACCCAACCCAGCAATCCATATCCGCGGGCCGACCGTTTTTCTCCCAGTCCTCCATCTCCCGGTTACCCTACCACAGGCCAAAAGCGATACCGCGAGTACGAGGATTCTAGCCAAATGCCCCCTGCTCATCGACCTCGCGAAGCTATGGATAGGCCACGGGCCAGGCGCACGCCCTCGCCTCCACCTAGGCATTCAAGCTGGTATGCCAGACGTTCCCCCACTCCCGAAAGGCTCCCCCTCGCAGATCGGCTTGGCCCACAAGATTATACTCGCCGCGTTAGTAGAGGGGATAGCTATAGACCCAGCTATTCTTCCTTTATTGAAAGGCGATCCCCTTCACCCATTTCCGCACCACCCCCGCGTCGTAGGAACCCTGTCCTGCAGGCCCGCCCGGAACTGCTTGATCGCTTCAATGACCCACCTCCCGAAGCCATGAATATCCAGCCCCCGAGTGCTCCACGGAGTCAGGTGAGAGGCAATAGCCGCGGTCCAGTATCTACTATCCCTTTGGAACAAAGACTCTCGTTCAAACCCAAACCCCTTATGAGTCGTCTCGATGAAGGTGTTATCCGATGATGTATTGATGGCGCAAATGTATTGCCTACAATCCTCCTTGTCAATTCTTAAATAATATCTCAATAATTGAGTTTCATGAACTATTAATGTTTTGCACTTAAGAAAACTGGAAAGTTATTGACTTCCGGAATAATACGGAAAGAGATTTCATTGGTACATCATCCTCGTGCAATAATACATAAGAGTCCAGTACGGTCCACACAAGTCAAGTTGTCAATTGCCACCACAAATTGACAGCTCGCGCATCTCCTGCAGGACTCCCTCGACCTAGATATAAAACGGTTAGGAGGTTTCGCATAGAATAGGAAGAGTGCTCACTTGAGCGTCAAGTTGGCCAGCAGCATAGTCATCTCGCACATTATCCGCAAAATATCTGTAGGAAGGTTGAGCGAAATGAAGAATGGCTACAGATCAAGGGCACCTCTGAACACCACTAAGTTTCTCGTACCCTTCCTCCGCGAACTTGGATTGCATACGGATCATCGCCTCGAAGCTTGGATCGAAGTACGGGACTCGCAGGTCCAGCAATTGTGGCAATTCTCCTATTAACTGATCGTTAAGCATGTCAAATACCTCCTTCGCATCGTCATGTTCCTGTTGTGCCTACACGACAATGTATTTATATTGAGTGGGAAATATATGGAATAGCGTTGGATCTTGCCTTGGGCAACTTGGTGGGATCTTCGCTGGGCTTGTCAACAAGCTTCCGCATCTTGCTCCGTGCTGAGTCGTAATCTAGGAGCTGGTGGTTGCGTAAGCCCAAGCGCAGCAAACATGCAGGCAACGGCGTTGCTGACCTTTTTATTGCGCTTCGAAATATGTTCGTTGACAATGGGAAAGTATGCACACATTTTTCCCAAAGGTTCCGATATGGTGGTACGATATGGGCCATCCTAATAGCCGTTATTGAGCAGCGGATTGGTGGGCGGGATATTACGCACAAACTCGCGACCAAAGCCACCATCCAGGTCATCAACTGATCTTTTGTAAGCATGCCCTGCCATGGCCCCCTCCGATGAATTATCGGAGGCGCCATAGAAAGATTCGAGGGTCTCAGCAATTCTTGTCTGGGCTGCTGTCATTGCTTTGATGGGGTGAGCCTGAGCGAATGTACTTGAAGCTTGAGGGGAACCGTACCTCGCATAGCATCCCAATATGCCTTGCTATCCTTCTGAAGGGCCTGGCATTCCTTTTCGAAACTGCGACTCTTGAGCACGGCACGGAGTTTGAGTCGTCAAGCGGTCACATACGTTCGATATTTAGCTTCCTCATCTGCAAATTCTCGGTCAACCGTCCTCTCGATTTGGCCGGTTTTTTGAAGAAGCTAAAGGAGAATGAGAAACCAGCGCCTATGTAGCAAACTAGAAACCGTAACCCACTGTAGTCCCAGCCCGGTTGACCGACTTTTTGAACCTAAGAAATCGTTAAACAACCTTCCATTTATAAATTCAACATCGACATACCCAGACCAACTCATTACGAATCTTGAATCAGAGCTCAAGTAGGAAATCTATCGCGGTGGTAATAATAGAACAAGCAGGGACGGGGGTCAAGGGGGTCACTAAACTGACTGCTGACGTTATCATCGTCTCAATGTTTGCTCCCAAGGCAGATGCAAAATGATGGGCTAGGCCACGAAGACTCTACAAATTGGCAATTGCAACTAGCACAAGACGGTATATAGAGTACATAATACAAACGGGGAATATTGCGATAACTATTATGAGTGACGTAGACTTAGATCATACATAATCCTCTGGGAACATTCGCGCACATTTCAAGCACCTTTCATCAGCATAAACCATACCATCTGAAAACGCACCCAGTGATGGTAATCTGGACAGCATGATGTACGAGACAATCTTCCGGAGCTATGTTAGGATTTGATTTCTGTTGCGGTGAGTGCATGCAGCGAGATTTGATACGGCCCGACGGCTACGGCTGCGAGAATCAATGTTATGGGTGGTAGTGCCAGGCGACTGGTGAGTGTTATTGGGACGTGCAGACGCAAGGGCAGCGCCCCAAATGAAGAAGTCCTGTGATAAAATCCTTATCTGTGGCCGAGTACAAACGGGTTTAAGGGTGAGATGTCACTTGAGAACATAGATCAACGCACCTAGAAAAAACTCTCTCCTGGTTTCCAGCTTCCTCGAGGCTTTCTATGGAATTCACACATTGCAAGCGATGGTTTAATGTCAACGATGGAAACCCAGATTGGAATTCCTCTATCTCTGTGACATTGATTGGCGCAGAACTCTGGAGCTCAAATATCACCTCCCGCAAGGATCGAGCGGCACTCAGTACCTCGTCTAAATGTCCCAGCTGTCCGCGCTTTATAACTGGGTCGAGGCGAGTAATAATTACAACCGTTTTCAACGAATGCAAGTGTGGTATGTCCCTCGTAACCTGCACCAGAGGCCCGAACAAATTTAGCAGTGAAGACCGGATCTCTAGTCTTTCAAGATCAGGAGGGAGACAAATGGCATCAGGTTTAAATGCTATCCTACAATCAATGAAGGGTGATGTCAAGAGCGAGTATGACTGACTTCGGTTCACTTCAATCCTAAGATCACGGACCCCAACAGCGAGTCTGAGTAGGTTTGGTCCAATGCTAGTCATCTGAGGCTTCCTTTGCCTCAGAGCTGTGTTGTCCAATGTAAGCTGGCGCACCCCAGCGATGCATATGGGAGATTGGGGGTATGTTAGCCAAGAGAACTGTCGCTGAACTGATGGCCCACGGAGGTATAGCTTTTCCAGTCGGACTGATTGTGCCCCCAATGGATCATTACGATCGCTAAGATTGATATTCGAGACGCTTTCGCGATTAAAGGAATAGATGGAAGAGAAAGATAGATCCCTTAAATTCGGCGATCGAGTTGACAGGTCAATGAGCTGCATTGCATGTAAAACGATGAAGCGGTGGAGGGTGAGTTGGGTTAGAGATGGAAGCGCAAGGGCCCCATATATGGCGTTTGTATAAACCGTCTTGTCGCCCATCCAATGGATGTGGATAAGCGAAATTGACTTCAAAACAGGGAGTTGTGATACAATCTCAGCGAGGATGTTATCCAGATCGCCCTGGGAGTCGGTGGATGCAATTTGACCTCGAATTTCCAGAGCGCGGGCAAATTTTGCTCGCTCGGGGTTTGTTGCTAGTGAACGGGAGAGCGACGCATAACTTTCCTTGATAGTTTCAATCGCTGCTTTATATTCCCCTGAGTGTGGTGGGTTTTTCAGTGAACTCAAGTCGATCCTAATCGTTCGGAGCAAGTAAGCACGACTGACAGGGAGCCATGAAGTGCAGACGAGGCAACAATTCCGAAGGGCTGCGAGGTCTCCGTCAAGATGACTGATAACGGAGTCAACAAGCTCTTCTGGTAACTCCTGGGTTGACTTGAGCATTCTAGTTGGGGGTGGGGGGGAGGATCTAGAAGAGAGGTACCGGTATCGCAAATCGTGCGTTCGAGTCCTGGTATTCGGGATTGTTCGGGCCGGTGACGGAAGTGAGCAGATAAATAATTCCCAATGGATGTGTATATTGTAATGATAGGTAGGGCTACATCGTTGTATTATATATAGTTGATGTTTAAGCTATCTGAAATAATGGTAAATAGTGTACTTAATATCTAAGTTATGTTAGAATAGTGGTGGATACTGTAATATGCCCAGAGTTATGGGATCGTGGTGAATAAATTAGTAGAAGGTCCAGAATGTTCGTTTATAGCTTTGAGACGCTCATCTTCCTTTTCTTGATCGCGGCTGAGCTGTCGATTTCCATCTGCTCAAGGGCCCACTTCCTGATGGTAGAGAGGAAGACTTCGACATCCTCATCCGTGGTAGCCGCGTGTAATGTTACCCGGATTCGGGCTTGGTTCCGAGGGACAACGGGGTAGCAGAAGGCCTGGGCTGCATATCCTCTGGAATTGAGATATTTCTGCAGCGAGACTGGGCGGGTTGTCAGGATCGGGAATATAGGAGCGACCAGATCCTTCGTTTCGCCGACTTCATGCTTTTTGTAGAGTTGGAGAAGATTACTGGGAATATCCATAAGGTATTCGGGAGCGAGATGCAGGAAGCACTGGGACAGTGCGTTGAGGCGGCCACGAAGCTAGAGAGTAGGTGAGTAGGCGAACTTTCTGGCGTAGGAGGAGCTCACCTCATCGCCAATAGAGCCACTAATCACGTCGAAGCAATAACGAATGGCTACGAGATCCATGTGCGGCAGTGATGTGCTGAACATGGTTGGTCTCGAATAGTTGACGATGTAGCGACAGACGGTCGGAGTTGTCAAAACGACGGCTATGGAGTGAATTTCAGTAAGTTTGGTATAGTGCGAGCAGTACGCGGACGAACCTCCAATCATGTTTGGCGCCTTTGTCAATGGGTGTATTCTAGTGTGCACCCGCTGTTCCAAACCAAGATGTGCGACCAGGCCCTTTCCTTGGGGACCAACCAATCCTACTGAGTGCGCCTCATCAACGACAATATGTGCAGCCTCGGCGGGCACATGCTTTTCAACGAGCCGAACGATTTCGGGGAGGGGACCGAAATCTCCGTCCATGCTATATATCGATTCCAGTACGATAAATAGCGTCGACTTTCCTGCGGCTATTTGGGGATGCTCCCTGAGGACCTCGAGAAGACGTTCTTCGAACTCGGAGACCGAGTTGTGTGCGAATGAGAACATCGATGAGCGAGCGCGGGACATGAGCATGCCGTCGCGACATGATGCGTGGATATATTCGTCATGGAGGAAGACGTCACCGGGCTGCGGGACTGCGCCAAGAAAAGAGAGATTGGCGATGTAACCCGAATTAAAGATCATCGCTGCGGGAGCGTTGTAGAGATCACGAAGATGCTCTTCCAACGAAACATGATCTGAAGTGGTCCCGCTGAGGATACGGCTACCTTGTGAGCCAAGCAATCGCGGACTCGATTTAAACCTCTCAACGAGGCCCTCGCGAATCTGGGGGAATGACGAAAGGGAAAGATAGTCGTTGGAGAAGAAGTCGGGGGCGTATGTAGGGAGAGGCGCTGTTCCACTGAACAGAGAAACACCACTCTTGGCTCGCTCGCTAAGAGCGTGGTCCAAAGCGGATGTCAAGGCGGAAGAGGTGGACGAGGTACTAGAGAGGGAGGCGTCCATGACTCGAATGGTGATGGAGGTGGGGGTGGAGGTGATGATGATTGAAGCATCTACGGGATCCCTTTTAAACCAAGAGCGACCGCCAACGACTGGGACGCGTTTGAGGTCGCCTGACTCCATTTTCTATCAGGAGACATTCCGGGCGTTTCAAGATAAGTGTGAATATCTTGAGATCTTCAGGAACATGGGTGATACACGCGAATAGCTCGGAATCGGAACCAATTGAATGGCATGCGGAAGCCAGACCCGGGCGTCACTGGAAATAATTGGATACACCAGAGCTTCGTAGCCATGAATGGTTGATACATTCCCATATTCTACGCCCACCAAACCACATTATCTCTTTCTTGAGGCCTTCTATTAGGTAGTTAATCAGTGGCGTATTTCATTCTGGAGATCGTCTGACCAGTCGTTGATCACGTTCCCCAGACTCCGTGGCGCCTACCGTAAGTAATCTATTGGAGCCGGACGGCTGACCACTCTGACCACTCTGATAGGAACAACGCTATCTTTGACTCCCACGACGATGGCATAAACCTACCAGATCAAGTTGCGGGACACCGCCAAAATCCGCCAGTGCTATCGCATTCAATTGAGTGGCTGAAACACTCAAGCACTTGAGCTAAATAAATCACAAGAGCACATAGTTCATGATGAGTACCTTCTGGTCATGGCCTCCTGCAGTCCACTATCGGGATTTGGGCGGATTTATTAATATGTTTTCCCTTGTTCTAAGCGAGTTCCGTATCACGAAGGGTGGTTTGACACGGCCTCCTGTAGCAGTTAGACTGTAGTTTGAGGATAAATTTCCCGGCGGCAGGAGGACATCCGACGGTTAACTTCTGAGTCCCGACCACTGCCTCCGAGTACTTCCGAGTCAGAGCTTGGGGAGCCATTTGTTTGGGCGACATCGCCCTGTCAATTACACATGGATAAATAGAGGATGCCGCCTCCGCTGCAGTGCCCCCAGCAGCGCCGGGAGATATTTTCGTTCCGCCGCCCTCTTATCTTGATTAACTTTGCTATTACCAGAAACTGCCACCCTCACCTTATTTGATGCTCCAAGCCGATGGGCAACTTGCGGGATATGTCTGAGTAACGATCAATGATTCTCTAAGTCCGCGAGCCATCTCCTGGGGTTATAGCTACGTCGGGGTCGACCGTTAGTAGTTATCCACCCTGATGCATATCGTTTCTGAGAGGTTAATCACCGACTGGCTGATCTCAGTTATTTCTAAGGCCAACCAGGAATATTCAATCAACGTTTTAACCCTAGGTGCCGGTGTTGTGTCAGGATTCTCGCAATAAACCCAGAGCAGTTCGTCACTCTTTGTCCCAGGGATTTTTCCGGCGCGCTCTCCGATTGTCAGTGTTACTTGGGTCTATTAAATCAACTCTCCCGAAACGCCTTATATGGAACAATAGTGTTGGCCCATGGGCATTTCACTAAGCTCCCCCGATGAACCCGCTGGTGCCGTTGGTCATTTCAGGCCCGTAGAGCCTGGGCCACACTGCTTCCGACTGAGCTATATCGCGATAGGGAGGGCTGCATAAGCCGAAGCGCTGGAAAGATACAAGTAGCGGCGTTATTATGCCTTGCTCCATGAAGCTGATTCATATCTTGTCCAAACGCCGACCTATAAGTGGTCCAAGTCCGCCAAATGATCAAAAGTTGGGAAATTTATGGTGATAATATGGTGATCAGCATGGGCTACATGTACAAGGTGTCTATGAAATTTCGTTAGAAAGCATTAATTAATAGTACATCCACTCCAGATTGTATATAGATCGATGGCCTGAAGTTCTTTATCTTTCAAGCTTCAGCGCTTGTAACGTGTCCCGAAGACCCCCTCTTCTATCGCTTTAACCTCTATAGATATTTATTAGAAACATATGGTTGGATGAAACGTAAAACATACGCAGGGCAACGTGTCTAGAATAAAATCGGCAAAAGGCCAGATTTCCTGTGTATGTGGCATGGGTCTCAGCAAGTTGAGTGGATGGGTAGAATCTCACCCATCATGGTCCACAATCGTGGAAGTCCCAGGTCGCGCCAGGCGCCATTGATCTCTCCCTCTTCATTGAAACCCCAGATGGGTTTCAACTTCTTACCGGCTGAATCGTCGAGTAACTTTAATAGACCGTCTCGGGCGCTACCAATCCTAAACAGAAGTTTCAGTACCCAATAACGATGAAAAGTGAACAATCAGCTTACCCAGTCGCAAATACCACCACATCAACCTGCAATTCACTACCATCGTCGAACTTGATACCATTTTCAGTGAAACTCTCGATCTGACTTTTGCTCTTGAGCTTGATCTTCCCATCTGCTATCAACCCACTTGCTCCCGTATCTATCCACACAATTAGCCACTAGGTTTTAAGGTTTCAGGTATGGACGTACCCAGATAATATCCGCCAGCCCTACTCCAGGCTAACATACCGAAACCTGTGTCTTTGATTCCCATGTTCAATTGGAAGCCTCGTTGTGTCAGAGCATCCAATAGTTCCCTAGTCGTACCCTCGTATTAGTCTCAGGAATACAGAGGTTTGATACCCACTTGTCAGCCTCCGCAATCCGTCGCGTTTGGCGCTGAGCAAGCCCAATGTTTTTGAAATGCGGGAAGGACGCGACCATCCTATCAGAAATATCAGTAGGGGGCGCGCCCTCGGAATAGAGACCTAGAGCATCATGGTTATGGAATTCCCCGGACTAGACGAACGAGAACACATACCATCCATGAGGACCCCCAACCACTCTTGACAGACGTGACGTAAGTTGAACCTCGTTGGTACATGGTAACATCTGTGTTCCATTAATGCCAGGATCTCAAGTAGTTTCGCTGTCTCATACCGACTCCATGTTGGTAATAATCCACCGCGAGATCATGCGCTGGTTCAAGATATTAATCGATGAACAGGTACAAGCGGGCTGATTTACCTGATGTACAAGCGCCGACGATAACGACTTTTTTGCCAGCATGGTCTGTGGCCTTCTTATGCTGTGTAGAATGGAGGATCTGACCCTTGAATTTATCCTGATAACGATAGCCAACTCTAAATCAGCATCGATTCGTGCCCCATCCCTTCGTAGGTGAAACTCACCATGCCAGGATATTTTGGGAAACTCGCCTCCCCGCTGCCCAACCCACAAGCGAAAATAACATGGTTGACAACAAAGGTCCGTTCTTGCCCGTCTCCCCGTTTGACGGCGACAGTCCATTTATTGTCCTTGCCTTGGCTCACGACTGTCACAGCAGTAGACGTCCAGACGTTCAACTCCAGTGCTTCTACGTAATGTTCCAGCCAGTTTGCAAGCTAGGAGAAGAAATAGTGAGATTTTCCGAGACCTTACAACACAACCGATCGGTATACCTTTAATGCCGGAGTGAACACGGGCCATGTTGGTGGGAATCTAGTGCGTGTAAACGTCAATTTTTTGTGCGGTGGCAAGAAAAACCCAACGAACGGGATGTATGGCATATGATCATACCCTAGTGATCATGTGAGCTTCGGCATTGAGTCCGATGTCTATAAATTTATACTTACAAACTGGGTCATGGAGACACAGTGCCTCGTATCGGTGCCGCCAGTTATCCCCGACCCTTTCATTCTTCTCGATAATCAAAGACGTGATATCAAGGCATTTCAGGCGCGCGGCAATCTCCAGACCACTCTGACCACCACCGATGATCAACACAGTTGGCTCGCTGTCCCGGAATTCCAACTCGCGTTGGCGTGCGGTAGCCCATTTTCCATGATTGAAGGCCTGGCTCCGCAGATGCCCCACCTTCTCAGGGAACCCCTTCAGGTTCTCGAGGTTGGTGAAGACCCCGAAGGCCTTCCAGTCGCCGCTGGCTGTTGGGACGAGGCGCAGGACACCAGACGCCAGTCCTGTCTCCGTCTCGAAATTGAACATCGCATTGATCCAAACAATGTCTGGATATGGCTTCTGGAGCCCCAAGTACTCATCCTTGAGCTCGAATGCTCGCGGTTTCATTTCTTTCAGCTGATCAGAGAGGAACTGTCTGATCTTGGATGTGCCGTGGAATGTCCTGAAGTCCCAGGTGAGGGCGAGCATGTCACGCCAGTATGACTCTTCAATGAAGAGCCCCACGACTTTGTCGATATCATGAAACTCGAGGGAGGACGCGAATGATTTGAACCATGCGGCGGTGACAGCTTTCGCATCAACATCTTCTGGAACTGTTGCGCCCAACTTGTCGAGTGTTGGGACGAAGTCGTCTGTTGGTTTTGCGTAATTCATGGAGGGAGAAGTGGGAGAGTTCCTTCCCTAATTCTCTTGGTCATAGTATTTATAACAATCACGGTCCATGCGCCGCTTTTACTCAGTGTTCCCCAACCCGGGTTATAACCATTACGGTTTCTGCGATCCTCGATTAACCTACCCGGGTTAGAGGGGTTAGAAGGTTCAGAGGAGTTATGTGACTAAAATCTAACCCAGTCACTAGAGTATTATTGTTTTCCCCCATGTCCATCAGGCTCGGCGGACCTTGAGCGATTAAGTGACAAGTTTGAGTGGATGGATAAGACAAAAGCCAATTATAGGGTTCTACTGTCGGCGGTGCGACGCGGGTTGAAGTGCGTGATCAGATGTCGACGAAGACGGGTTGGTGGAGATTGGCGGACGCCAGAAAAACGATCATTATGTAATATATCATATCAATCATCGCCGCCGACGCCCCTGCCGTCCCGCACTCCCTGAACAGACAAGGAGACTTAAAGTGAGTATGTCGCCCCATGGATCGTTCGGTACAAGCACATATTATTTTACCATGCTTACCGATTTATCTGATACCTATCTCTATCTTGCTCCACTTTGACTCTAATCAGACAACCGGAGACGGACTCGAGGCATGATGTGGCGGCTCGGGGTGTTAAAGATATGAGAGGCGCGGCGGGGAAGATCGACATCGTTCACGCCCAGGCCGAGTCTGACAGTACCCCACAAATAAATAATGCCGTCGCCAATAACCCCGTCGGCTCGCTCCTCGACATCTGTACGTTTTCCCTTGGTCGTCAATCGCTCAACTCACCTATTTTTGACTCTGCAGTCGGTATCATGCCGTCGGCTACGGTCTGCATTTCTCGAATTAATTCATTATTGTGTCTTCTGATTAGATCTCCCCCTCGCAGTTTGGTTGCTTTGTGACCAGCCGACTTGGATCTCGGTGGTGAACCGCTCTTAATGACCGGCAGTATAGATCTGGTCCGGGAAAGTTGATACAGGCCGAGTGCCGGGATTGGTTGCTATGGTGGTGTGGGGTCAATCATACGAAACTCTATACACTGCGGGGGAACTCGAGGCTGCTTAGGATAAGTAGTCGCACTCATGGGATGAGACGTGTCCGCAATAGTAGTTTACATTCTTTTCAAATTATATATACCTTCTGACCAGGTGTCCACTACCCTTGGGCACTGTAGCGGGTCCCGAAAAGCCCCTCTTCCATCGCTTTAATTTCTATTACTATATGTCAGAGATGTGTTATTGGGCTAAAAATAGAACGTACGAAGGGCGACATGTTTAGAATGGAATCGACAAAGGGCCAAATTTCCTATATTTATGACATGAACGTCAGCAGGTTGGACAGGTAGGGGGGACCTTTACCTATCATCGACCACAACCCTGGGACCCCCAGGTCGCGCCAGACGCCGTTGATCTCTCCTTCTTCATTGAGGCCCCAAATGGGTTTCAAATCCTTACCAACCGACTCGCCGACCAACTTTATTAGACCATCCCGGGCGTTGCCAATCCTGAGCGGAGGTTTCAATAACCAATGACCACAGGAAATGACCGATCGGCCCACCCAGTCGCACAAATTATCACATCCGCCTTCAATTCACTACCATCCTCGAACTTGAGTCCATGTTCAGTGAAACGTTCAATTTGACTCTTATTTTCGAGCTTGATCTTCCCATCTGCTATCATTTGGCTCGCCCCCGTATCTATCCACACTATCAGCTACCAGATTTTGAAGCGTCGACTACGGACGTACCCAAATAATACCCGCCAGCTTTGCTCCAAGCCAACATACCAAAACCTGTGCCTTGGATCCCCATATTCAATCGGAAACCTCGTTTCGTCAGGGAATCCAATATATCCCTGACCATACCCTCGTATCAGTTCTAGGGAGTACAGAGGTTTAATACCCACTTGTCGGCCTCCGCAATCCGTCGTGTTAGGCGCTGAGAAAGTCCGACATTCTTGAGGTGCGGGAAGGACGCGACCATCCTATCAGCGACGTAACTGGGTGGTGCGTCCTCATCGTATACACCTAAGCCGTCACCGCGGTCATCGACCTCTCTAAACCAGGCTATCACGAAGGTATTACATACCACCCATTAATAGCCCCAAACCATTCTTGACAGACATGATATAAGTTGAATCCCGTTGGTACATGGTCACATCTGTGTTCCATTAGCGCTGGGATTTCAAATAATTCCAATGTTTCATACCAATTCCATGTTGGTAATAATCCACCGCAATATCATGCGCTAGTTCGAGACTATCAATCGATGAACAAGTACAGGTGGGTACTCATTTACCTGATGTGCAAGCGCCAATGATGACGACCTTCTTACCAGCGTGATCTGTGGCTCTCTTGTGCTGAGTGGAATGGAGGGTCTGACCCTTGAATTGATCCTGGTAGTGGCGATGATCAACCCCAGATTTCATGATGCCCCACCTCCAAGCGAAACTCACCATGCCAGGATATTTTGGGAAAATCGCCTCCCCACTACCCAACCCACAAGCAAAAATAACATGATTAACAATAAAGGTGCGCTCTTGCCCGTCTCCCCGTCTAACAGTGACATCCCATTTGTTGCTCTTGCCTTGTTTCACGCTGGTCACTGTGGAAGATGTCCAGACATTCAGCTCCATTGCTTCTGCATAATGTTCAAGCCAATTTGCAAGCTACGCGAATGGAATGAGCATTTTGGAAACTCCAAGGTGCGGACAGCCGTCGGCCGGCACACCTTTAATGCCGGAGTAAACACGGGCCATGTTGGTGGGAACCTTGACGTATGTTAACTCTCATGCAGCAGTAAGCAGAACCCAACGAACGGGATGTATGGCATATGGTCATACCCTAGCAACCATGTGAGCCGTGGTATCGAATATGACATTTATTCGTACTCACAAACTGGGTCATGAGGCACAGCGCTTCATATCTGTTCCGCCAGTTATCCCCAATCCTCGGATTCTTCTCGATAATCAAAGACGAGATATCCAGACATTTCAAGCGCGCCGAAACCTCCAGACCGCTCTGACCGCCACCAACGATCAAGACAGTTGGCTCGCTATCTCGGAATTCCATTTCCTGCTGGCGTGCTGCAGCCATTTACCGTGATTAAGGCCTGACTCCGTAGATGCCCCGCCTTCTCCGGGAATCCCTTCAGATCCTCGAGAGTAGTAAAGATACCAAAGGCCTTCCAGTCACCGTTGGCTGTTGGGACGAGACGTAGAATACCAGACGCGAGCCCTACTTCCGTCTCGAAACTGAACATTGCATTGACCCAGGCAATGTCTGGATATGGCTTCTGGAGCCCCAAGTACTCATCCTTGAGCTCGAATGCTCGTGGCTTTGTCTCCTTCAGTCGATCAGAGAGGAACTGTCTGATCTTGGAGGTGCCGTGGAATGTCCTGAAGTCCCAGGTGAGGGCGAGCATGTCACGCCAGTATGACTCCTCAATGAAGAGCCCCACGACTTTGTTGACATCATGAGACTCGAGGGAGGACGCGAATAATTTGAACCATGCGGCGGCAATGGCTTTGGCATCAGCATCTTCTGGAACTGTTGCGCCCAACTTGTCGAGGGTTGGGACAAAGGCATCGGTTGGCTCTGCGTAACTCATGAGGGGAGAAGTGAGAGAATTGTTCCAGCTGCGAATTGTCTTGGTTATCGCATTTATAATAATTACAGCCCACGCGCCTATTTTACTCACGAGGTGCATTATTTAACCCCCAGATGTATAATCGAATGACACTGACAAGATCCGGGGTGCAATATATCTTCTTGATGGCCATTCATATCAGTAAGCCGCGCCCAAATAGCCCGCCCGCGGAGGCATATCAATCATCGCTTGAAAGAGACATAATAGACCAAATGGAATGGTTTATCAATTGGTTTAAAAATCCGAGTGCTAATCAAGAACCACCGAACTACCTCAATACTTCGAGCGTACAGCATCAGCCTGGCAACAGAGGGCTTTAGAGCCTGTTAAGCAACAGAAACCATCACCGCAATCATCAGTGTCGAGTTGGGTTGAACCAGAGCTGCAGGTTCCAGAGCAAAACGGTGCGGTCCCAGCCCATTTACACCCAGCGGGGGCATCATAATTGCCTACTTGTGTTGCTTGTCCGACACTCGTAGTGTCGTCAGCAGGAACTGCGAAGACACCATAGGCTGCCAGGAATGCGGCGAATGTAACAAGGGAAAAATACGGCCTCATCCTGCTATATACTGATTAGCCCCCCGCTGCACACATATATCCAATCTACTCACGGGGTTGATTTGAGAAACGGGGTAAATCCAGTTGACTGTTGATTGACAGGGGATTGACACTATCCGGCTGAGGTTTCGTTAAACAAATGACTCTCAAATGTCGAACGTGTAGCTCACCAGCAGATCAGAGTGATGACTTGAAGTTCGGCGACGATCATCCTTGGTTTATATACGTCAAAGAGTTATGGCCCGCCGACAACCATTTCAGAATGATGTACGATGATGCCGCTAGGCCAACTGCCAGAATCCACGGCGGGTCAAGGTGGATTTGGGGAGGCGGAAAGTGACAGGGGAGTTTGAACGTTCAGGGGACGCCACAAATTCTGGTCCCGCTGGCTTATGTAAATTTATAATTTGAAGTTTGTTCAAACACGGTGGCGCGCCCGTCGCCCATGGCAGCTAGTGCCTGCGCAATACTAGCACTCATTTCGCGAAAGCAATGGGGTGCGTAGTTCTCAGAAGCAGCTAAACTCAATCATAGTTCAAGTTTTCGCAATCCGGCGCATTCTATCGTTCAATCGTCGCCGTTCACCATTCCTCCAATCGCTTCTATTCTTCGCACTCCTAGTGCACAGAACCATGTCCGCAGTCCTAACTATGACCATGACACCCCCACCCAGCTCAATTACATGGGTATCTGAAACATCGGCGGATCCATCCAGTAATTCCAGCTTGGATACGCGGAAGTTGCAGGAACCTGTGAACCAAGCGCTTCATAGCCATAGGATGCAACAGGGTATTACCACTCCCGTATTTTCTATCCTACTCGCGACGCTTTCCGCGGCTCGACCCACGTCCACTGATGTCGCGGTTCGTTTGAGTTCATTACAATAACCCAACGCTCGGGCATCGTGCAGGAACCCCAATGACGCCACTTCAAAGTTACTAGGGGGATTCTAATCCTCTGAGGGGCAAACACCACCAACCCCAACGAGCTGAATCTCAAGGACATATTGCCGAACTCAGTGTGGACCGCATCTATACAACCCGCAATATGCCATTCCTACATCTGCCATCTCCACTACGACATCCATCTCGGAAGCAGTCAAATATGTTGCACTAGCTTCCCCTCGGGGCGGTTCAATTATTCTGCACAATTCGGTCTCTCGAACACATACCATCTTTAGACCATAAACATCGCTGAACGTGACTGAGCGGGATTGTGCTCCCGTTATGAGTCCGGGGGATATTGAACCCTAGAGAACGGGACAGCACATGAATATACATTGGTTTGTCCTGTATTAAATTGTTGTAATTGCATATGATGTGGCTGCAGCCTCCGCGCGCGTGGCATGGTGTTACGCTCGTCGCTCATATTTGGAGCCCAAAGTATTTTACCATAAGATGAATCCCTGACTTAATCGCTACCACAGCCTTTGAGCGGCCCCGACGGCGATGATACTGGGGCGCTGACTGACGCTGGCCGGTTGACTGGCGGGTGATGATCACTATATAAATCAGTAGGTCCTCTCGAGTTCCTATTTCATTTACTCTGACACATCCGCGCCATCGTTACATATGAAATATGATTTGGCTTAGTTCAACATTGGGCCTCGACACCATCATTTCACTCTCGGGAGCCGAGCACGTTTACGGCGCCCGGCCACTCATATCTATTACTTATTCCTTATCATATGAACTTCCTTTCCCTCAGTTGTCCTTCACGCTGCTGTGGCTCTCCGGTAAAGCTTCATTGCTTACTTGTTCGAATATTGTCTGATGTGCTTGTAGGCGATCCTTATCTGCAGGTTGTGGGCTCCGAAGCGTAAATCAATCATCCGTCACAAATATCTTCCTCTGCAACTTACAGCATTACACATCGCCCGTCATGGCTGACATCCCACCCGATAATCCTCCGATTTTCTCTGATGCCCAAAAATTCGACGGGACCAACTGGGTGTGCTGGAGTGGGAGAATCAAAATCGCTGCCGAAATGTATGGCGTTGATAACTATCTTTATGGCAAGACCTCACGGCCACTTCCAAACATCTCTGCCACTTCCTCACAAATGCGAACCGATCCTGCGCAGCTCCCTACCCAACCAACACTAACCCCGTGGACATCAGCAAACCCATGTCCCGAAGAGTGGAAGATGCGCGACGCATGGACTATGGGACTCTTGATCTTCAACATCAAAAACCCCATTGGCTTAGGCGTGAAGATGGACGGTACTTCTGCACAGGCATGGGAGTCACTTGTTAATCAATATAGCTGGCGAGTCGCGTTATACCGGGCTCAAGATATTTCAAAGCGCGAATTCAACGACCTCAAGTTCAACGACAATGACGATCTACTTACCCATATATAACAAACTTGCATACCAGACGGGCCGCTGCAAATGTGATGGGCACCAGTATCAGCGACGCAGAATTTTGTACAATTATCCTTTATTCACTCCCCCCATCCTGGGATGGCATAGTCTGCACGCTATACGGCTCGAAATCCCCCGCGGAAATCTTTGACAGAATGAGAATGCACTGGAGTAGACTTACGCATGGTAGGCCGCCTGGTACCAGTGGAACCACTGCCACGGCCCTCCCGACAACTGCTAGGAAATCCCGCGAGCAGTTAAGATGTAGCAATCCCAGTTGCAGGCGGAAGGGACACACAATCGAGCGATGTTACTGGAAAGGCGGAGGCAAGGAGGTCAGTTTCCGCCAGGTTTTGGAAAGCGTGGAGGCGACAGAAGTCAGGGGAACCAAGCGACTCCCCTATAATACATCGCCAAATCTAACCCCCCTGTGCGTTCCCTTGATGATGACCACTAGTCTCGTCCCCATCCGTTGTATAGGCGGATCGTTCCGGCGGAGACCGAAATCTGAGAGTCAAATTTCTGCACAGGACTCCTATACAACGTCTGGTGCATTTGAGTCGCAAAACCTGCGCTCGGTGTCACGCTTGGCTTTATGCTGCTTTATAGCACCCAAGAGAGGTAGTAAACTCAGCCCCTGATTCTATATAAACCCCGGTGTATTCTTTACTATTTTCTTTACATCCCGGCCAGCCAAAATCCCTTCTTAAAGTTTCGAGCATTTTTGAATCCAACAGCGATAGTAGGTCTGTCCAGATCACCATCTGGGAGGTCTTCCTCATAGTTGTCTGGCTCATCGCACGAAAATTGAAAGTTTTACCAATATCAGAGCTGTTCTCAGTGTCAGACTTGTAGAGATCTTCAGAATTGTTGTTGGGCAGGTCCATTCCTAGGCTATGTACCATATGTTACATGGGGACGTGCGCTTGAAAAATATCGTGACGACCGTGACCTCTGTCACCGAGCGCAGGTTTCTCGACGAACTGCACCAGATGTTCTAGGAGCTCTTCTGCACGAAATTTCAACTCCGCGTTCAGAGTCCGCCGGGAAGCTCCTAACATCTGGGAACGAGATCAGATGACCACTACACCTGGAGACACCGCGCTCATATACGCGGATTTAGACGCAAGCGGACCACTGTTTCATCTCCGACATTCGTTACCTACGACAATCACCAAGTGTTCTGGACCTTGGGGAAGGGAATGAACTCGTCAAAACGAATTTGTGCTCATGCGTTACATACATAAATCGAATATACCTTGTGTCAACCGAAATTTATGTAAACGCGACATCCACGCTCAAGAACGTCATCATCACCATGGTAAATGTATGCTGGCACAGTTTCAAACGATGGGGTGCGTAGCCCCCAGAAGCTTCAAGTTGGTACCCCACGGTGAGTGATCCTAACCGACCTTCTCCGCAACCCATATTCTCGAATTCCAGCCATTACCCATGCGTTTTGAATACGCATCACCGCGTTGTACCGCAGAACAGGCAGCGGTGAGCGGCCACCGCCACTGGTTACAACAGAGAAGAAAAAGGATGGAGGCAAAGTAAACGATTTCCTATTACCCCGCATGATGATTTGGTAGACTGGATCACCAGTACAGTGGGCAGCGTGCGTAGAATTTCATCGTTCAAATATTCACTGTTCACCATTCTCCCGAGCCACCACCTTCCATTTTTCGCGTTCTTCGCGCAGAGCCGCAAGCCGTTCCGACCGCAGCCATGCCACCCAGGGACATCTAACTATTCGTGGTGAACCTAATCAGTAACATAGTACATTTCGCCACCCGCATC
>JADNYI010000544.1:0-21967 GCA_015501065.1 Infundibulicybe gibba | reverse complement strand
CGACTCGGTGATATACCTCATGAGTCACCTTACGGATCAGGCGTGAATATATGCCTGCTCCTGCGGTGGGTGCAACTCACCATCCTAGAGCACAGCCGTTGATGCGCTAATTACCACCGTCCGAGCCCGGTTTACGTAGTCAAGTTATACATGACTGGTAGGCTGGTATAAATAGAACGAACAACTTCAGAGGCTCTGCTAACCCGCCCATTATACACGGCTTGAGACGCACGTTTCCTACCAGACGAAACACTCGGCGGCCTAGTTAAATCCTCGCTTTCCATTTCTGTCCCCCATCTCTGACTCGAGATGTGAGAGATGCCACCTCAGCTAGGGCCTTATTCTCCGCGGCCCCGCTCAGGTCGCTTCAACTGAGCATCCGAGGAAGACTCACCCAGCCATTGCACAACTCCGTATGAGCAGCATGTATTATTATAAGGTCCAGCGACCAACCTCGAGAGGGAACAAACGACGGTGAAATACACAAGGGGGCACTGCTATAGGTGTCGAATTGAGCGCTCACATCTTGAGGTTCTTGTGCCAATGATCTTCATTGGGTGCAATAATACAAGCCAGACTTAACCACAGCTGGTGGTAGATCATTGGCACAGTTGGCCGTGCTCCTAAATGATATGAGGCCAAAGGTGTGTGATCAAGTTATGCGTGATTGATAGGCTGCGATAGTATAAATGAAATGAAAGACTTAAGAGAGAGACTCTGATCAGTTATATATGACTCAAGGCGTATGTTCCCCATCATTGGATGGGGTCCACGAGTTCCCATCAGAATCATCCACTGTCCAGTTCTATTTTTCTCCTCCGAGTCCCCCATATCTGATTCAAGATGGATGCAAAAAGTGCCGCGTTCCCAAGTATTCCCCGCTGAGCATCAGAAGAGAACTATCAAATCAGTCGTTCCGTTGCGCGGCTCCGCAATCAACAACATGCATCATGACATGGCCCAGGGCCAGCCCCGAGGGGGAGTGAATGTCGATTTGGGAGAGAGCAAACAAAGCACGGGCATAGGTGTTAGATTAAAGGTGTCCGCAGCTGAACGTGCTTGGGTCAATGACTTCGAACCAGAATTTCTTCATTGGGTATAACAATACAAGCCAGACTTGGCCGCAGTTGGTAGTAGATACAGGTCATAAATGTAAACGAGGTATAAAACAATATGTATAAAATAAAATCGTCATCTAGACTCGGGGTATATGTAGAAAGGATTGTAAGGAGGAAATGATCGGTAAATCAGTTCATCAGAAATAAGGTATAAGTATAGAGATATAGTGAAATAAAAATTATAAAATCACTACCTAAGTCCGGGGGGTATAGGTGGAGGGAAGGAAGTAACCACTGAAGATCAGGTGGTGACGTGCATCGTGAACAATTCGGGGCCACGGTGGCTGGCGGTCAACCCAGCGAACCGGGTATTGTCCATCAGATAGTCGACCCGCTTGAGGCCACTCCGTTTCTCCTCATCATAAGCGTGAGTGCCCCGTATGCGTCTGTACCGCGCCTCATAGGCCGCAGTCGCCCGCCGCTGGTGCTTATGTGTGGGGAGGGCATAAAATTCAGAGGCCGATAAGTTAGTGCGCAGGGCATTATAAATCCCTTGAAGCACATCCGACACGGTAATGACCGAGTGACGCGAAGGATAGACCTTGATCGACCAGGGGAGATGGGGGATGTGACCGTCATGGACCTCAACGGGGGGTTGGTGGCGGGCTCGCTCAGGAGAATGTAGCGGCCTGGCGGTGCTTGGTGGAGATTGTAGAAGCGGGAAGCGTGACATCATAATGATAATCGCTGGGCTAGACAGGAGGGGGTGCACGTGGATGGCCGTCGGGTGTTTGTGGTGTGGGGTCGGAGGGAAAGAAATAACGTAAGGCGACGGGCCCGGGAGGCGCCCGACGGATGTTGTGGGGGTGTGAGAGGACCCGAGGATGAAGCGGGAGAGAAATTAGACGACGATAATGCAGGTGTTGGCGGGGAGTGATTGTGCGTTGGCGGGGAGTGGTAGGTATTCCTGCGCGAGAAGTGGACGTGTTTGCCCGGCATCGCAGAGAATGGGGTGGGATGAATGGGGGTGGGATGGGATGTGAAGAAAGGATGTGCAACGTTTTTCAGCGAGGGTGCCTTTTATACGTCACGGCGCTACGCTAAAAAATCATATGACTTGTCGGCTGCATCGCCCCTCGCGGGAATGCGCAAAGTACAAGTAGGCTGTACTCCTCCAAAAGCAGGCCAATGTAGTCCGGAACGGGCGTACGCCACGTGGCTCGGCGTTAAATGTAACGACGTTCAGTCTTAGCCCGATGTAGATATTCCGGAGTAGGCGGATTATTTTCCAGACAATATAATTGCTGCGGCGGCGGCGGGGAGGGGCCCTTCAAAACGAGTAAGTGGACCCTGGCTCCGCATTAGCAGAGACCCGGCCCCGAAGGTTTGTGTCCTTCCCTTACTCGGTGGATGACCGGAGAGAAGCCGAATGTCAGCATGCGCTGATGAAGCTCGAAAAAAAAGTGGAGGCGAAGCATGGCTCGGAACCCCAACAAGGGCAGAAAGATGGAGACCCACAGCCCCTATAGACAAACTAAGCTGGCGTAGCGACAGGCGCAGAGTGCGGAGGAAGAAAGGGTCGTACAACCCAAGACCCGGCAAGGACCACCACGTCGTGGGTACGAGTAGCCCTTGGCACGTCAGTAGATCCATCTGCAGCTCGGGCATGATCCACGAGCTTTTAGCCCAACCCCTCGAGTTGGCTTGTAGCGTGGCAACGAGAAACGTGCAAGCTCGGAATGGGAACGGGAACGGGAACGGAGCTGTAAGCCTGTAACGGAGCACGACCAGACGCGCGGCATTCTGACTACTCCATTTTAACAGCACAAGCATTGGGTAGAAGGACTCCTGAAGCATCTGGTTTGGGGAATTGAATACTGAACGAGACCCGGAACTGAATGTCACTCACCGACTCCCGCACAAGGCGGTGCGCGCCGCATCAGCCAGATCAGCCGCTCTGTCACCGCCCCAGTTACGCTTGGATGCTGTGCTAAAGATTTCTCGTTGCGACCTTGATGGGAACGCCACGCCATGTAGCCAGCGCGCCTAAGTAAGGTCCATGATAATGCGGAGCTTTTCTAGCCGCCAGCAATTCCACCTCCTGGTCCCTGGAGGCGCAGAGGGAGCCTCGCTATGTGCTTCCCAGAGTATCGTCATGACGGCAGGTGGCTGATGGAAATCTTCCCGGAATAGCTGACAAGACGAGCTGGTTGTCGAATGAGTAAATAGAAGTGTGGAAAGGCGCTGGTCGTGTCTTGACATCATGGTGATAGAGTGGCCCGAAGTTGGATCATAAAATTTTCAAATTCAAACTGACAAATCCGAAGTTCTATTTGGTCTGCGATTCTGTAGTACATTAGGGGCACCAATTGTTGATAATTTGCTATCTAGTTCCTTCATTTAAATACGAATAAAGCGGCCGTGCGGATGCTGTTTTTACAACACGGGTACAGAAGTCTACAAGACTGCATTGAATATGTCAGCAGGGCTGCCTGCATCCTGATAATAAGTAGATTATAAGATACCCCAGAAAACTCGACGAATAGTGGGTAGAGGGTGTTACAGATTGATGATTGCTTTGATTGATAGGTGCCAATAAGAGGGTGATGGAGTCACTGGTGCCAGATGATGGCGTGGCGGGCACCCATCGGAGTTGTTGTTTGCTGCGGATAACATCCTAGCGATACGAGACGTTCAGTTCCCATATGTCAGGGCCCTTCATCGTCCATGCAAGCCCGAGAAAACGGGTTTTCCCTGCCAGAAAGTCGACCCTCTTCACCCCCTTATTCTCCTCTATCTGTCGCGCTCTTGGCTCCGAAATGCGACCACAGCGACGATAATAAGCGGCGTCAACGTCCCGTGTGGCCTCACCGGAGGGCAAGCTTCCATATTCCATTGGATGGACAGCTAGTCGAGAGCCGTATAGAGGGTATTGAGGACGTCGGAGACGGTGACGAATGATCCGGGTTGTGGCGATGAGGGCAGGACTTGAATCTGCCACTGAAAGTGTGGACATGTAATGAGGAGACTGGGAAGGGAAGGGTTGTTGCTGGCTCCGAGAGTGAGTCGGGCGGAAATTGCTCCTCGACTGATGACGGGTGGAATGAAATGTCATAGTCAACCAAAGGTTTCGAATACGGTGAAAAAGCGAGGATATAATGAATCTGCATGTTTGTCAAAAACGTCTCTGGTTTGATTTCGGATGATAGAGGGTAGGGCGAATGAGGATATCTTGATTGAGTGTAGTGAACTGGGGGTGGTGTCGACACGTCTGATGTCTCAGACGGAAGCGAGGAGCTCGAAGACAACGGAGACGGTGTTGGGGGGATTGGGGAATATAGAATATTTGTGGGCGCAAAATGGACATGTTTCGTCATCGTGGCTGGAAAGTTTGGTGGGGAGCGATGGGCAAAGGGATTCGGTAGAATGGACATTTGTATGGGAACTAATCCGGTTCACGCACATGGGCTTGGGATCAGATTCTAAATGGGGTAACCCTTGCCGGGTCAATAAGCCGGGGTAGGATGGCGTCACACAGGTTAGTACTGCTTTCTCCTCTGTCTCTGTTTCTAAGCGGAGAACAATTAGCGCTGGGCGGAAAGTTCAGGAAATATACCATGAGGTAGGGTCTGGATTGTGCTGCGTATACGCCACGAAACGCTGGGTTTGAGCCTATTGATGACGGGTTCACCGGGAAATTAATTCGGTCACACGCTCGGGTTGTCGATAAGTGAGGTTGGCATATCAACACACAAGACTCCTGGCGATTAAGGCGATAGTTATCGATGGCGAGTCTGCGGGCGCTCGGAGTAAAACCAGAGTATTCGGATCAACGTATTCGTGCCATGCATGCCCGGTGGATGGCCTCGTAGACTGGGAGATCTGCAATGTTCACACACTCCGCACCAGGCTCCGCACGGTGGCTTCGGCGGGGCGGAAACAGGGCCCGATGAAACACATGGCTCAACTACTGTGCAGTGGTGAGATACCTTCAGAGTGAGTAGCTGTTCTTAAACCGAACTAGCAGCAATTTTGGAACACACCAATAATCGTATCAGTCAAGCATCCCCGAAATCCCCTTGGAATGAAACAAGATGGATGATGCAAGTTATACCACCGGCCATGGATAACCATCAGTATTTATTCAGGTGATTGATTAGGGCCTATCGCTGGTGGTTTAGATCTGATAATATCACGCAATCAGTTATCCAACCATGCGCAATGTTTCGCGGACGGGGAATGGCGGTTCAATCGCGTACCAGTCGGTATGTAGCGACATGGTGCAGGTCAAGTTCAACAAGCCAGAATTCTCCCCCCATGCCTTGCCGCGTTGCAAAGGCATGGCATCACGTGGGCGACCTAACTATCCACGTGTCTCAGCCGTAGGTTGCTGTTAGCCACTGCGGCACAGTTCAAACGAACTGGAGTATTCAACAACTCAAGCTTGAACATGTACGTACAATCGTACGCCATATAACGATATCAGGTATCGGCTCCATCCGCAAGATCGATAACGATTACAAGTGCATGCGCCATGATGGAGACTTGCTCGCAACAACAAACTTTATCGATTACCATACAGGTGGTGTCATATTCGAGGCCGTGCGGGTTTGTTCCGCACATTATTATAAATGCTATCTGCGATCGAGACAATATAAGGTGGAGTTGCGGGGTTAACCGAGCCCACGGGGCAGTCTGCCACACTTTTTGTCTTTTGATATTGTGGTGGGCAGGGTCGTTCCTGGTTCCAAGTATGGTTCTGGCCATGCAGCCTGGTGGCAGCCAAAACATACCATGATGTCTCCGGGAATGAACCGCGGAGCGCCGCACAAATGTCTCGCCCCACCAATTAGCGCCCCAGGATTTGATTATGCGGGAATGTGGTAGCCTTACTTTCTCCACGGACATATGTCAAACCTGACATAGGGTAAGTGGGCAATAAAGCCTAAAGAAGGCAAGGGGAGAGCGGGCCGGCCGAGGCGTCCCGCCAGCCCGCAACCGCTGGAGTGCCACATGAAGGTGACCTCCAAGGCGCCTGACCACGTCCGTGGGTCCCGGGCGAGGATGATCGAACACAATCTAACCAAAGGCAGGTGGTGAGCGTGACGGGGAGGGTACCCAGTGAGCGGATGGCTGTGGTCCTCAGCTGAAGCGCTTACTCGGAGACCACAGGAAAAATTATTTGAACCCACCGGCACGGGTATACGGCACCTGTTATCCATGCAACATCCAATGATGGGTGTGGCTATTTTGATGAGAGCCATTTTGGCGATACTTGGCTAGGCCCTGTCCGACGAACAAGGCAGCATTTCGTACTCCATCCACGCCTAGACATGGACGAACAAGGCATATGATATGCTCGACATATCAAGATAGATCCTGTGGCGTCGCACAGGCTCCCTCCCACGTACATCACACGCCGTAACTAAATCTTGTTTACCCTGGCTGGCCGCTGCACTATTCGTGTAACCTTCCAGCACGCCACTCGGCATACCACCTGTCATCGGTCATGGGGGAACATTTGGCTGGGGCCGCTGGGCGTGTGCCGGTAGAGATACCCTCACAATCTCGAAATCAACGCCATCTCACAATCTTAGTCAGCCCAGCTACTCGCCATAATAAGGTACCAAGCCGGCCGAGGGGAACCTGCACTCTGAGCCTGGTGGAGGGCCGCTTGAACGTCACGAGGGATCAAACCGGCTTAATTGACCTCATCTTCTCAGACACAACAAAGGCGGGTAGCTGAGGCCCTAATCACTGAACTGATCATCACTACGAACCTCAAGGCCGAGTGTGCGCTCCCACTATTTACTCGGCCGGTTCCTGGATATGACGATCATGATCATGCCCAACCTTCTCTCTGTTGGAGCATTACCCTGATAACATGACCTACACCCATCCACCTCGTGTCACCGGGGCGGTTGTTCTCCAGATCGATTTAGAATGCATATCCTGCGAGAGGGTACTTTCTTAGGATGTATCAGTAATATTCTTGGCGGGCGGCATATATACCTCGTGATATCGTTTCCTGTATTAGTTGATGAGAGCGATAAATCTGAATCTAGCGCATGTTCATGTGTTCATGATAGTTGTTTTCGCGGATCTTGAAAAACAATCTGTTGAGCGCTCGGGAGTCCAGCATGTTCTTCCCGCGTCTAGGTCCCGAGCAGTATCTGATACGACCCGTTAGGATGCGTCAGGCTTCACCCTTAGCCCCGAATCGAGACCCCAGCTTGAGATACCTCCTAACCCCGTTCTATATACATACGCCTCAAACCTTGATCATTGCCCCACACATCACGAGTGTTCAGGCCGCCTTAGGTGGTACGATCAGCAACCCCGAGATAGCCGTGGAACATTTTGCTGATATGGACAAGTCTCTCCCATATGCATGCTATGTACGTGTTCCTGGGGATAGACACGTTCCTACATCCACCACAGCCTACGTATTATAGTTCAATGGCAACAACCTATGTACCGTGGCTGTTCAATGATATCATAAGAATGGGCGCCATAATCCTATACTTGGCGCTTGGTCGCCACGTTTTAACCATAGCCATGTGCCTCAGCCTCAGCGCCGGCATGTCGGCAGGTCATCATTTGGCAATTGTGCGGCGAAGGCCCAGCCGCCACTTAGGAGGCGGTTCACCAATTACTAGGTGTTCAAATTCGCAATCAATTGCGAGTAATATGTGTCCCAAGCTAGCTCGGGGGTACAAGTGCTACATATGATATACTAAGGTACCGGCCTGTGTGTTGCTAGTGATGTGTGATGGGATGAGACCAGGGTGTGATGTTGGTCTGTTAATAGGGTGGGGGGAGGAGGGTAGGGATGTGTTTAAGCTAGATCGATGCAATAGTGATAATAATACAAATGCTAGGGTATGTTTTTTTTTTCTTCGTGATTTTCGTTTATGGTCGTAAAGGGTGGAGAGGTAGATTATAACATGAAGGAATGGGAACGGTTGGGACCAATCCGGTTGATCGTGACGGGTATTGTGTTGCATGGGCGAATGTCCTCATGCAGAGACATGAAGCCTCCAATGGTCCCCGGCGGGTACCCGCTTGGAGGAAAGGCCCATGAAGCGCCGCTGCTGGACCAGGAAGTCGATAGCAAGGAGGCCGTTATTATATGTCATATTGCGTGCCTCCTTGTCATAAATAGAATTCCAGCGTTGGTGGAAGGCGCGGGAGATGGCAGATCTGTGGGAGGATGAAACGGCGTTGTAGTTGGATGAGCCGACTCTCGTGTAAAGCTCCCGGTAGAGACTATATAAGACGTCTCCGACCGTCACGAAGCTGCGGGAAGAGTGGTGGATGGTGATCTCCTGAGGAAGGAGTTCACATGCGATAGTGATGGAGGACATCCTAGGCATGATGGCAGATTCGCCAAGGACATGGGGCTTCAATAAGGATAATGGGCGGGGGTCGTATGCGAGGTCGAAGTTGAAGGCGGGCGATCCGGTGTGTAAGAGGATGGGGTTGATGTGGCTTTGGACATACGGACGGCCCTGGTCACCCAGATCGCGTACTGCGTATGGAGAGAGCATATAGTTGAGAGGAGGAGGAGAAGATGGTATTCCAACGGTCATCAGGGGGTGGTCGAGGTGGAGATCGGGAGATGTGATAGTGGAGGTGAGAATGTTAACACTGAGCCGGGATACGTCAGTACCCAGACTGTGTCGAGAGGTTTTGAGAACGAAGAGGTGGGGGAGGGTGAGGGATGAAGAGATGGAACCGCGACCACTTTATATGAAGGCTATATGGGCGCCTACTAAATATAGCGCTATACGAAAGGTGCACAGGAATTCCGACCCGAGCCCTGCCAAACCAAGTTGATGGGATGTCTGGAACCCAGCTGGACTTTGCGATTACCTGGAGGGCTAAAGCGACATTAAAGTGACGTTAAAGTCTAGGGATGAGATTCTGCTCACCGACATGTCCCATTTTGAAGCAAATTTATACGTGGTGGGGTATTCGCGTCTGTCTGTGTCTGTAAAAGGAAAAACAAACAGGCCAGCTCGTTGGTCGTTCAAGTGTGCCAAGCGAGGAATTGTAATGGGTCTTGAGCTTGGTCGGTAGTCGTGCATCGTATTCTCCCGTGCTCATTATTCTGGGGTGTCATTCCCACAAAGTTCGAACCAAGCGCCAAAAACACTTGGCAGCCTGGCTGTGCTCCCAATGCCGTTCTGGGCTCTTTTCCTATGGCATGTAGCAGCACGCGCCTCCCGGCCCCGTGGATCCATTTCCAGGCCCATAAACTGATCGCTTACCTACCAGGAATGCCAACATTTTGTGAAGTTTGTGGGAGGGTAGAGAGTGATTTTTCCCAGTCGTGTCTTCGAAGCGCTCTTCCCACGGGTGGGGGACCCTCAGCGTGCGCTCCTACATATTTACATGAGGTTCGTCCGGTTCCTGGATATGACGATCATGATCACAGCCAACCTTCTCTCAGTTGGGGCATTATCCTGATGATATCATGTACCCGGGTACCCCTTCACCTCGTGTTAATGGAGCAGCTGCTCTCCGGATGGATCGATGTCTATACCAAGGTGTTTTACCAGTCGTTTTGGCGTGCATGCCTCGTGCTGGGTGTTCTTGTAATACCTGGTAGGCTTCAAAACAGCGACGAACCTGTATCTGCGGCATGTTTATAGTAGCTGTTGTCGCGGATCTTGAAAATAACCTGGAGCATTTAGGAAAAGTGTAATGCAACTTGAATACGTCCGGCCCGCTTCTAGGTCCCAGGCGTTTTTTTCACTAGCGACCCGTTGGGGCGCATCCTCAGGTCCCGAGCCAAGTACCAGATGCCTCTTAACCCCGTCTACATACATATCACACCTCAAACCCTGATCATTTCTCCGTCCATCATGAGTGCCCAAGCCGCGATTCTACGATTGACAGTCCCAAGATAACCATGGAATATTTGCTGATGTAGACAAGCTTCTCCCGTTCCTCGGTTAAAGCACGTTCCTGCGCCCACCATCCCATGGCAGTTATCATAAAACATATCGCGAGATGGGCATAGCTCTATACTTAGCTCCTTGCCACGTTTTCGACCATGTGCAAATTTGATGTGGGCTGACAGGCTGGTGTCATCAAATATTGGTGATTAGGTGGCCAGGCTCAGTCACTATACTGGGGAGGTGAGCTTGGTCGGTAGTTGTGCATCATATTCTCCCGTGCTCATTATTCTAGGATGTCATTCCCATGAACTAAGCGCCAAAACGTTTGGCTGTGTTCCCGATGCCATTCTGGGCTCTTTTCCTATGGCATGCGTTAGTCTCCTGGAGTCTGATCATTGATGGAAGACTTAGATAGCCGTTCCATCTATGGCATGCACCAGTATGCGCCGGAACCCCCTAGCCCCGTGGATCCCTTTCCAAACCTATAAACGTGTTGTCTACATACCAAGGATATCGACATCTTACCGGATGATAGAGTGTGATTTTTTCCCGGCCATGTCTTTCGAGCTCTTCTCACAGGTGGAAGACTCGAATGGAGAACTCGAATATCGAACCTCGCACACCTAACAGGTCCGCTACCAGGTGACCCTCGTCCAATAAATGACATTCTATTTTTTGCCAACACTGGCACAAGTGATATGGTAGTTGGTCGGCCAGGCCCAATGGTCACGCCGAGGAAGGTGGAAATGGCACAAGGGCGATCTGGAACCAGCGACTTTCGAGGGCTGGATTGATGTGTTCTGGACTCCTCAGAGATCGTTACATCGTGTTCGACTTCGACATCGCCTGGGAAATTATTGTTTGCGATTCGCTTGGAAACACCACCACGAATTGACCGGCGCGAAACATCACTTCAATATGGGCTTTGACAGCTCGGGAAGCGCGGGCTTCGCACTGGCTGCAATCTCACATCCGCCAGTACTACTAGCTCATCATGCATCATGCATCATGGCTTGGTCGTGTCAAGTGGCTATGCCTCATAGGCATAACAAGGATGGATGGCTATCACTAAACTGATCACCACTATGAACCTAAGGCCGAGCGTGTGCTCCTATTTACACAGTATTCGTCTGGTTCTTGGACACGGCGATCATGATCATGGCCAACCTTCTCTTGGTTGGGGAATTTATCCTGATGATACCATGTACCCGAGTACCCCTTCACCTCGTGTTACCGGAGCAGTTGCTCTCCGGATCGATCGATGTCTATACCAAAGCGCTTTTCCAATTGTTTTTGGTGAGTGGCGTGCATACCTCGTGCCAGGTTTTCTTGTAATAGTCGGCAGGCCCTGAATGACCCGCCCTCTGACAGAACGATGATAAATCTGTATTTGGGGCATGCCCACAGCAGTTGAACTTTCGCGGATCTCGAAAACAATCTGGAGCACCTGGGAAGCGTATGAGCTCTGCCCGCTTCCGGATCCCGGGCGGTATCTGTTTTTTTTAAATTGGTGACTTGTTAGGACGCGCCAGGCTTCCGCCTCCGAGTCAGGTCCCGAGTCAAGCGCTAGTCTCTAGATACCTCTTAACCCCATCCTATACCCACATCACGCCTCAAATCTTGATCATCGCTTCATGTATCAAGAGTGCCCTGGCCGCGATAGTATGATTAACGGTCCCAAGATAACCATGGAATATTTGCTGATGCAAACAAGTTCCTCCCGGCGTGCTACGTGTCCCTTGAGATAAAACACGTTCCTGCGCCCACAGTGTCGTGGCAGCCTACGTATTATAGCAGTTCAATGATATCATAAAACATAGGACTCGGGGCATGACTCTCAGGCTGTTGCAGTGCATAAGTCAAAGTGCTTCTATACTTTTAGCATTCGCTGGCCACGTGCCGTTATCAGTAATGGAAAAAAGCGATTACGCGGTCAGGATGAAGCGTAAACGCGTTATTGGGTGCTAAAATTGATAGTAAATTGCTAATATATGGTCCGAGCTAGTTCGAGTGTACAAGTGCTACATAATGTCCATGGATGTACTAGGATACCTGCTAGTGTATGTTAATAGTATATGTGATGGGACGCGACGGGATCGGGGTGGGAATGCTAGTCCGTTGATAAGATGGGGGGATGAGATGAGTTTGAGCTAGGTGATCGATGTAATAATGATAAGAATACAGATATGAGGGCGTATTTTTTGGTTTCGTAATTTTCGTATATGGTCGTGAAGGAGAAGGAGGCAGATCATAACATGAAGGGACGGGAGTGCCTGAGATTAATGTCGATGTGTGGTATCGTATTGCATAAGTGAATGTTCTCATGCGGAGACATGAAGCCTCCAATGGTTCCCAGTGGGTGCCCGCTCGGAGGAAAGGCCCATGAAGCGCCACTGATAGACCAGGAAGTCAATGGCAAGGAGGCCATTCTTATATGTAATGTTGCGTTCTTCCTTGTCGAAAATGGCATTCCAACGTTGATGGAAAGCGCGGGAGACGGCAGATCTACGGGGGGGTGAAACCGCATTGTAGCCGGCTGAGCCGACCCTCTTGTAAAGTTCCCGGTGAAGACCGTACAGGACGTCTGCGACAGTCACGAAGCTGCGAGAAGAGTGGTGGATAGTGATCTCCCGAGGAAGGAGTTCGCATGTAATGGTGATAGAAGGCATCCTAGGCGTGATGGCGGATTCGCCAAGGATGCGGGGCTTCAACAAGGATAGTGGTCGAGGGTCATACGCGAGGTTGAAGTCAAATACGGGTGACCCGGTGTATGAAAGGACGGGGTTGATGTGGCTTGGGATGTACGGGCACCCTTGGTCATCCAGATCGCGTACTGCGTACGGAGAGAGGACATAGTTAAGAGGAGGAGGTGAAGATGGTGTTCCAGCGGTCATGGTGGAATGTTCAAGGTGGGGATCTGAAGATGCAGTAGTGGGGGTTATACGGCGAAGCCTGAGTATGCTAGTATCCAGACTGTCTCGAGAATGAAGAGGCGGGGTCGAGTATGTGGGGAAGAGATCACATTCTCTGGGCTTTTAAGTACTATCCGCAGTCGCCCATAGATGCTTCTAACGAGCGTCAAATCCAAATTTACCATATCATGGCCGCACGGAAATCCCGATCTGAACCCTGCCAAACCAAACTGATGAGATCTTTTGAACCAGCGTTCACGAATTACCCACCTACATAATATGATGGTAAACTTAAAAAATGAGACAGACATGTCCAATCCTGAAATAAAATTTACATACAAAGCTGCAGAATATTCGCACCTATCGATAATTCAAATGTTCAAGTGGGCCGAGTGAGGAAGTGAGCTCTGCCAAGTCGGTTCTGTCCGAATCTGTTAGTACTGTTTTGGGATATGTCGCCTCCCACGGGTTAGACGCTGAAGCCCTCGGCTGTGTACTCCTCCCGTGGTTCTCGTCTCGAGCCCACATACCGACCACCTACCGATGATAACACCAATATCTTAATTTGACGGATGGCCTCACACACTCAACAGGTCCGTTGGCAGATGACCCCTCATCTAATAAACATCGTCCCATTTTCTGTCAACGTGGGCGATGGCGGATGATGGCTGGTTAGTTATGCGGCCCGATATTCATGTCGGATAAGGATGTCGCGGAGCGATCTGGAACCATGCAACTCGAGGACAGCCGACGAACCCATCTGAAGTTTTCCAGCTCTTCAGAGATTGTTGTATCGTGTTTGCTTTCGACAAATTTTGGCAACGAGGGGACTTGGGAATTGTTGATGTCTAATTCACCCCGAGGATGCCGCTGCAAGACACCATTTTCCAAGAGCTAACACTACGGACTTGGACGGCTCGGGCAGTACGGGGTTTACACTAACAGCAGTCTTCGACCTACTACTGCGCGGTTAATCATGAATTATAGCTTGGTCATGTCAAATGGCCATGCCCCCGAGCCACCCGACCTTGGCGTACCCTTCTATATCGTATCCCCGAGTAATTCCCACCTGGAATCAAAATTGTCCACCCATAGTTTTTTTGTTCGACAATTACTGTCACGGGCATCCGATACACGGTCGAATCACGGAAAATTACTACGGTTATGCAATCCCTAACCGAATCTCCCGGACCTGCGGAACCGCGGTTGGAAACGCTCTTAAAAATCTGTATTTGGTTTCACCGCGCATCTGTATCGGGTTGGTTGATTACTAGGATCGCAACACCCCCATGATCAGCTGACGAAAGTCTGGTATCCCGGTGCCGCGTACATAGTTTGGCAGCATCTTCATACCAGTTGTGCGAGGTGGGGAATGCTTGGAAAACCCGGGTTAATAGGTACGAGCCTGTGATGGCCTCTGACTATTGATGAATATCTAACGTAAAATTTCATGATATTTGGGGTCCTTCTAATCACCCCGCAAATGAAATTGATCGAGAATAAGAATGAGCATTGTTATCCGTCATCGCAAGAAGGCAAATCACTGTAAGCAAATATGCCGATACGGAACTGCATTTTTTTCATCTTCCATACAAGTCATCGAAAACCTTGAGACTTTCCCATGAATACAATTGATGCAGTGCTGCGACCCATCTTCAAGGCACATGCATGGGAGAAGCGTAGAGACAATGCGTGTGCCACCAGGCGCCTCACCATCGGCCGTTCCCTCGCGGAGAAGGCAGACAATATTTGACCAGCAGCAAGAACCGCGGGTACTACAGTCTCCGACGTGGGGACACGCATGTGACCATGGAAACCAGTGTTCAATTTGGCGTCGATAATCCCACCGAGACTCAAGATAGCCCATGAAGCCACGGGCGCTTGCGCGGGAAGCATGCCGTCGTGCCCCACGGATCCAGCTCTGATAGTGCGAATGTGGCTAAGCCCAACTGGCGAGGTGTGGGTAGAAATGGGGCTTGATACCATCACTTCATCCAAGCTAGTGTGGGAATGATGTTCCGCGCATTTCACCCGGTCCCGAGTGGGGACTTAGGAGCATGCCATTATTTCATGTGCCTAGCTGAACACTCTGATTCCAGATATATGATATATCTATAGCACAGGTCAATCGACACGGTTTGCATGCCAGATGAACCCAGGACGGCATAGGGTCCGCTCAATCGAACCCTTCGCATGTGAACTTCGAGGGCCAAATCCACGAGCACCCAGGTGCTTAAGCAGTCAGGTGTCAGTGGGTAGCAGCACATCTGACCGATGAACCATATACACCCTGACAACCAGTGTAACAGGTTCTGCAATCCTCGTAGCAACCTCACAGCAAGAGCCGCCACACCAGCGAAGCCGATGATCGCGTCGAAGTTGGTAAGCTGTATTAACAGGCCTGCCATCGGGTCCTATAAGTGCATTGTGGCTTACGTATTCGTGTTTAGAAGGGGGACGAGTTAGCGCCTTAATCACACCCACTTATCATACTGTCAGCACCTATGAATAATCCATAATATCTGGCCGAAACGCCCGAACAAGTGGCAGTCTGGCAGTTTTTCGTTTCACACTAAAATGTGAAAAGGCGCGTCTACATGAAGTATCGGCGGCTGCCTATGACTGGATACCCACATGACCCGATAGACTGGGGACACCCGTTTGAAGGTGGTCTGTCCCTATCTTCGTTGGCCTACACGCATTCTTCGTCGGTTTGGTGATCACGATCGTGGATCCGGTGCGTACTCGTTTCCAGTCCAGTGATTATTGGCGATATTGATAATGAGTGCAATAAGGGCCCACCCTCTTATCTTAATTCGACGAATGGGAATGTGTAATTGATGATCGATGATCTCCCGGGCATGTATCCGAGCCTCTTCTGTAGGTGGAACTTGGGGCGGCTCGGGCATTGAACACTGGGCCTCTCACATCTAATAATTCCATTGACAGGTGGCCCTCGAATAATACATCATTCTATTTTCTGACAACCTGGGCGATGGACACGAGTCGATGGATAGCTGTTCAGCCAGAAAGCCCGATGGTCGTGTCGGGGAAGATAAAAATGACGTACGGCAATCTAGATCGATAAATCCATCTGGGCTCTTCAGATGCTATATCGCGAACTTTGCTTCCGACGCTGTCCCACGGCACGGAAAGTAATAGAAAGAAATTATGGATATCCATGATTTCCCAGGGACCCCACTGTAAAATGCCAGCTGTTCAACTTGGAGGAAGCCAGTACGGACTCCGACGGCTCGGGCAGTACGGGATCCGTACCGACCAGTCTTCTGCCTACTACTAGTATACTCATTTCGGACATCCCTGCCCCCCCCTCCCCCGGGCTACCCGACTTTAGTGCAACCCCTCAACCCATGTCGAATCCCCGAGTAATTCTCACACCTACAATCAAACTTTCTCCTCATAGTTTTTTTCGACAACTGCGGCCACAAACACCCGTTAGTCAAAGCCCACGGACAATTACTGCGGTTACTCCCAATCCCTAGAGGCGAGCCGCAACCAGAAGTGTTCTCAGAGATGCCCACTGACTTTTTTTGTTTCTCCGCTCATCTGGATCGGGCATGACGGTTGGTTAGGATCGCAATATCCTCCATGGTCAGTTGAAATCCCATAATACATATGTTTTGTGCGACGAAAATCCGATCCGTATAGTTGGCCGCGGCCGGTACCCCCGCTTGCACGGTTAGGGTCAACAGCTGGATCCATTTGGTGCGAGGAATGTTGATGGGAAAACGGAACCCAGCTACAGGCTTATAATGACCTTTGATATTGATGAATGTCTATCGTAAAATTTCATGAGACTCGAAAACCGATAATGGTCATTATCTCGCAAATGAAATCAGTGATAATCCGTGTTGAGAACAAGAACGAGCGTTCCCGCAATCGTGATGGCCAAGGAGGCAAGGCATTTGTAAGCAAATATGTCGATAATGGGACTTCTGTCATTGTATTATTCCATCTTCTATGTGTAAGTCATCAAGAACTTCAACGCGCGCTAGGCCTCGGTCCTTCGAGATTTTCCCATGAATACAGATTTGACGCCAGATGCACTGCTACAGCCCATCTTCAAGGCACACGCGCAGAAACAACGTGTGCATCGCCAAGCACCTCCTCGTCGGCCGTTCCCTCGCGGGAAAGGCAGACACGATTCAACCAGCGACACAGATATTTTGGTATTACGATCTTCGACGGAGAAATATATATGAATCCTGGACCAGTGTCAATTAGGTGTTGTCAGCCTATGACGCAAATGAGCGCCTGTGCGAGAAGCGTGCTGCCGTTGTTCACGGAGCGAGCTCTGATAGTGTATCCAGTACATGAGTTATGAATAGCTACCTCATTAACCGAGTATGGGATGGTACCGCGTTTTGTGCGATATATGTTATATCGGTGTGATATGTGCCTCGGACAACACTTTGGCTCCATCGGCAGACATTTGTAGGTCACAACTCTCAACAGACGCGGTTCGCATGTCAGGCAAACATGAGTCTGCTCCGTCAAGTCTTTCGTATGAGAAGTTCGAAGGCCAAACCCGTGGGTTGCAGGAGTAGTGTATCGGACCGATAGTGACTATGGCACCCTGGTGACTAGTGTTACAATCGCCCCGGATCCTATACGCCGTGCACGTGCACTATGACTTGTATATTTGATTTGGGAAAATACACTTTGAACCGGCGCTCATATCCACTTATCGCATCGTCAGCACACATCGTAAATATCCACAATATCTAGCTGAAACACCTGAACCAGCAGGAGTCCAACAAGTCTTGCACGAGAACGCACAAAGATATGGCTACGTGGGATATCGGTGAGAATACCCCCCACATACACGCTACATTCTCCATTCATTAGTAGCGTCTCCAGGATCGAGAACGTCAATACATTCATACCAAAAAGCTCACTGGGAGTACTTTCTAGGAGGTGGCCTGCCTCTACCCTCGTTGATTTACACACATTCCTCCCCGGTTTGACGATCATGATCGCGGATCCAACGTGTCCAGTGCCGATATACTTTGTGATTACCGACGATATCGATAATGAGCGTAATGAGGGCCCACCCTTCATATAATCACCCAAGATCTCTCAAATGCTTCTTCGATCTTGATCGTGCGGATATGACATAGGGCCACGCTGTGGCCTCAAGGCAGGCCGTACCGTGTATAGGAATGAGATTGGGAGTCGCTGGCTGATGATCCTAGCACGACCAACTGTGGCTCGTGGAGGTCAGGAATGCCGCAGTCAGTTGCGGATGGTGTGTGCCAGTGGGTCCATGCTATATGCTATTGCGCAGTACCGTGACTGATTACGATCTGGGAAGCGATTTTGCCTTACCCATCGCGGCACACTGCGGACGCCTGTTGATGCATAGAGGAAGCTTCGAAGATTAATCGGATTTTAGTCTGGGATACCTCGCTATGAGGGTTCCGATCATGATCGATTATTTCGGATGAATTCTCCGGCGAAGCAGCTTCGCGCCTAAGCCATTATTGAATACACCCAAAAAAACAGAGATAGTTATACAGTGTTCCGTAATACAAGATAACTCGACCATCATCCTGGCCTGTTTCTACCTATGTCGATGAGTAGCTACATACCAAGAGTGTCCCTATACAATACATGGAGTGGTTAACATAAGCAAGAGTTCGACTGGTCGACCAGTAGTACAATGGGTGGGAAGATGGCCAGCAAAAGAAAACCTGTAGATAATATTGATAAAAAGGCGTGGTGGTGTGTCGTCGATAGTTGGAATGTGCTGAGTCCAGGAATATTAGAAGTTTTGGAAGCCCATCGGCTACCGGGGAAGCCGGAGGAAATGGGAAGCTGTATCATCCTTTCAAACAGCAACGTCCAGCCTCCAAACATGGGGCCCATCTTTTAAAGGTGATAGCCCAACAAAACGACGTCTTTCCATCAAGAAATCTATTCTCTTGGCACCTTTTTGATATTCCAGATCTCGCTGTGGCCCGCTCAACTTCTCGAAACGAAGGTAGAAGGCATCTGTTATCCGCGTCTGGTCTAACGGAGTAGCACGCTTGAATTCTGCTGGTAGTACCGGCGTTCGAAGTGCCCGGTACAAGCCACCGAGGACATCAGCAACAGTGACGAATGTCTGTGAGCTTGGGAGGATCGAAATCGTCCATGGCAGTAGTTCACACTTGATGAAGATGGAGTGGAGTGATGGAATTGTTGCAGCCTCCCCCAGTATACTGGGAGGAAGCACCGCGGAGGAAATCGTTGCGGACGGGTCGCATGAGAGGTCGAAAAAGAAGAGCGATGGTGTAGAAGGTTCAAGATAGGCATGGACACTATACGATTGACCAGCCGAGGGCGAATATACAGGGTGTAGCGATTGCGGGCGTGCGAGGGGCGGGGTAAGAGGCCCGATGTAGATAGAGTCGAATTCGAGTATGTGGGGGAGGGGGTCGCTGTTGGTGCGGCCTCGTATGAAAAAGACTCCGTATTGTTTGCAAACCGAACCTGCTTGCGAGGCATAATGGTTATAGACGGTGGGCGGACCGTAAATTTAATAACGAATTTGGTCCAATAAAGTGTTTGAAGTGGGGCTGTCAGGAAGGCTTCAAAGTTGAAGAGGCAAATGCGTAAGAGGTAGTCAACAGTGGGAGGCGGGGGAAAGATGAGTGATCATTTGCACAATGGTTAAATAGGCTCGGAGCAGTGCTTGTGGTGGATAGCTAAGCTTCGAAAACCGTATATCAAAGAGTCATCCTCCGTTTTTGGACGATAACCTCGCTTGAGGAGGTGCTGAATAGCACCCTCTTGGGTTTGGAATGCTTGTGACAAAGATCCCAAATTAAGATCGGCACCGATTGGGGAGCCCCGCGTCACAGTGAGTGACAGCAAGTCACCAACGCGACTGTGTTGACAGGATCAGCTGGCGCGTACCTGTTGGTGAAAAAAGACGGTGGCCTCGGGCTGGGCTTAACCATATCCCGAACGAATGTGCGCCCATCACTGGCACGCGCGGTGGCACTATAAATCGTGAGCAGTGCAAATGCAATCGATGAGTTTGAATCCTATGCACCAGGGTTTGGGTTTCTGATGGCACAGCCCGTTCCACAAACAAGCGGACAAGATAGAACGAGGTTAGCACTGCCCTCCATGTCCTTCCCCAGATGTCCGACTAAATTCCGCTCTCGCTCTCCAAGGGGCCACATCGTGATTATGATATCGAACGCGAATAAGCCGATATCGGCAGAGGAATGCTTACAAGTTAGGCTAGATGAGGTTCGGAGACGCGAAACGTTGAAACGGTCTTGAGAACGATCGGGCGGGTCCCAAGAATGGTGTAATTGACAGGCATAACACCTTGTACAGGCTTAGCCACTTGGTCAAATGTCAGCGTTTCGTGGTCACTGTTCAGAATAGGACAGAACAAAAATAACATGCTAATCTTGGTAACAGCGCACGTGACCACGGCCAGCGACAAAAAAAATTTGTTTATGAGCAATTTGAATTGAAATTGAATGGGCTCGCATCGGCACGACCAGGCCCGCCGAAATGGTTGACCGAACGTGGGGCGATACATGTGGAACTCCAGAAATGACAATAAACTAGGTTCCCCCCAAGGATCATATCTTACATATAATTCTTTGTCCGGGAGAGCCCATTAGTTGATAGTATCGTTCGAAACTCGAAATGCAAATGGGCTAGCCCGTATTCTCAGTGATGATCTAAGGTGGAGCTCGGGTATCACTTACCCGGTGCAATGAAGCTTATTACGAATGATAGACGTGAATCAAGCTATTCAGACTCTGATATTTCTCAAGTTTCAACGAGCTAGTATTAACTTCTATGTTATGATTCCCGCGCCGCGAGCTTCGCACTCACTCTCACATATGTGCGAATTGAACTTCACCAAGATGCACCCACAGTCGAATTCTGTGGTTGCCTGATGCCACACCCGTCCCATATGATGTATGATCTCGAGTTTGAGGCATCCTCATTCCGGATCCCCAAACTTTAAATGATGTTGACGATATGCCGTACGCAATGCGCTGCTGCTGTCACAGACAATCGATTGGTCAGGACTACTTCTTTAGGCCACTTGCTTTAGTTTTTACGCTCGGATTCTTAATCTGGGATACCGCTCCCACCACCCGGGTGGCCACCCGTCCCTTCTGTGGGGATGGATATATGATTTGTGGGTCCGGCTGCGTCTTTGTGATGCTGACTGACTGACGGATGGAAGACCGCGGAGCATCACATCATATCTGTGGGTCCCTCTTCCGTCGCTCTATCGTCGCTCTATTTTAGGCGTGGCGAAATATGTAACTAGAACAAGCATGTCGATGGAGCAACAATAATCTCCGGACATGGCTACGGGGGCGAAATCCTATTCACTCAACCTTGATCAGCATTAATCGAACGGCTCATCCTCTGAATGATCTTTTGAACCAGGGTCGTTTTGTTTCCAATGCTCAGAAAGAAAGAGTGATGAACTGCCTTATGTAGATCAGCTTCCATATAGGTCCACGATTGGTACGACATCACAAGGAATAGAGAACCATTCAGATACCCGTTTTGGCCTACCAAACCGCGCTTGTGGCGACTCTGACGACTGGTTGAGCCAGAACGGGTCGCTTGTATGTTCAGGAGATGCGAATATTCCAGCTAAAATAGGCGATTCGGGGCTTGAGGCTATAGGGTTTTGGGTTGCTTGAGCATAATTTTTCATGCTTGGGGAAATCTATACTTACGCATAGATGATCCGGTTCGAAAGACGGGAAGCAGATAACCCCTTTTGAAAGTGCCCCAACAAACATACACCCGCGGCTGATACGATCACTGGGGTTTCAGAGGGATTGACGTTTTCGGCCGTGTGCTTGCCAGTTGTACTCGCCAGGTTGTATTCCGATGCGGTCGCTCGCGCAAACGTTCTCTCATAGACCATTTATTAATAGTATCATGGAACCTGGAAATCCTTCTGACCCGTTCAATTCGTTTCAGTTGAAAGATGGAAGAGCCACATAAGACAACTATGACTGCTTTCTAAGGCGCGAGTGACCCTGAAGGCGATCACCCAGACTCCGAATCCGCGTATTGCGCACTGCGT